>WBND01000189.1:853741-905736 GCA_013398595.1 Tychaedon coryphoeus
TTATTACATAAAGGACAGTAGTTGTAAGTCATGCCTGAAATGTTTTTTAAAAAATCTGAAATCTTAAATCTTAAATCTGAAAGAATTGCAAACAGTAAAGATTCCAAAGAAAATATATTCTTGGAAAAGACTGTTGTTACTTCCAGAGCATTATTTTAGTTTCTGTTGGGAGAGATTTCTGGAGGTCTTAAAGCAAGACCAAATTCATTTTAGATCAGGTTTTTCAAGGCTTTTTTCACCAAAATACCACTCTCATTTCTGCTTTCATTTTAAAAGGCAACTCCCATAGTCCCATTCACCTGAGAGATGAATTTTAGTTTCCTATGGTTCTTCCTGTGCCTTGGCTGTACAGTTTGTTATACAATGTTTAGTATTTTTATAATAGTGAAGGCTTGAATAGTACACATGCTTTTGCATGACTGCATGCTAAATCTAGTTAATACTAGATTTATTTTTTTTTTACAGCCTTAATGCACCCTGTTTTTACTGCATTCTTCATGACTGCAAACATGGGGCTCAGTCTGTTTTAACTCACCAGTTTTCCAGTGAGGGAAATCCCAACAGACTTAATGCACATGCTAGAAAATGTCCCATGCTTATATAAAAGCTAGATGTGAACAGAAAACCCCATTTTTCCACTCCACCAGCCATGCCAAGCCAGCTGCCCAGCAAGTGACAGATGTACACCTATGCAAGTCAGGCTAAATATGGCCAGTCTGACTTTACCTATTTGCATCTAAAAGTAGTAACAGTAGTCCCAGCAGCAATCAATTAGTAGAGGAATTGCAGGTGAGATGATCTTAAGTGCATGATAAATGCAATTTGTCTCCAAGCTCTTTAATTTATCACATACGTATCACCATCACTTACATAATGTGTGGATGATAGTATATCTCTTAGTGTAACCTTATTTTAATCACTAGGGAGGCAGTGATTCTACTGTACTCTGATTTTTGACTGTATTTTTAGTAGAGAAATCAGATAAATTTAACTACTGACCTGGTTAGCTTTTTCTTTCCGTTCTAGATTTTAGCAAGCATTTTGGCCAAGACACTGGTATCTGGTTCTTATCAAAATCCTTATTCATGTTCATGTTGCTATAAACTGCTGAATGCAAAGCACTGTGTATTTTCTCTAACTCAGAAGAAAATCTGAATGTTAAGTATTCATGCCCCAATTTTTGTAACAATCTAATTAAATTTTGTACATACAGTTTACATTGTGTTGTAATATAACCTAAGCCTGGTTTACCTTACCTTACCAAAACCTGTAAAGCACAACCTTACCTCTCTGTAATTCTATATTCTGTATATTCTGTATTCTAGTTTAACTTGTGAGATTTTGTAGCTCTTATTACTTAAAAATCTGAACTTTATTAGAAAGTAATTTACTTTTCTACTTAACAGGAGTGACCTACCAAATGAAGAGCAGATGATCACATGATTCAAACCAAGACTTCAAAAGGAAAACGAAATTTTCTATCCATTTACTAGGATGGATGTCATACCTAACTCACATTGTGTTTTTATAGATGTAGAATAATGTGCAATAAATTAATAGCTTAAACACTAGTCTATTCCAGAATAATCAATCAAAAATGACAGCGGATTGATTTCTTCTTTTAGATGAAAATTTACCCATGGCTTAATTGATTTTAATATTTTTCAAAAGGTGATTTGAAAGTCATATGTTTATAGAAAGCTAATTATTTTTAAGTACATACAGAAGAATGACTGATTTTGGCTGCCAGTCTCTCTCTCCTTCTTCCCACTATAATGTGAGAGAATCCACAATTTCAAATTCACAGCTAGAAAATTCACCAACGAAATTAGGAGATGTTTCCAAGAAGTTTCAGTTTTAGAAGTTTGCAAATATTTTCCTGTTGACTGTAACTTCTGAACTTCAGTTGACATATTTCTTTTGAATGCAGTAGTGAATGCCTGCTATGGTATGAAGAAAAATAGGTGAAAAACTCCCCTGGGTCCTATGATTGTAGAACTCAGGTACCATAACTAGCAAGAAACAGATGGTTCCACAGCACAGAAGCATTTTAAAATAAACATTAATACAAGTTGGGATAAAATTCTTATTAGGAATGCAGTTTTAATCATGTTAACTGTTGTTGACATTGGTACTTAAAACTGTTTCATAGATCCTAACGAAAAGAAAAAAATCTAATTAATGTGATATATGATGAATGTATGCCATTAACTGTATTATTTACAGTAAAAAGTCATCTCCTGAAAAAATGAGTATTATTTTGGTTTTGTGAAACATAGTCTATAAATATTTTTAATTGCTTTCATGATAGTTTCAGTCTGCTTGTTACTAATGTCTAGTCATTTACTTGTTCTAAAATATGGTTGCTGATTTATAGATCATACTAACCTCAAGTATCTTCTGTAAGGAAAGCTGTGATTCTTTGGCTATGTAATCATAAGTGTTTAATTGACCATTAAAAACAGCAGCCATTTCTTTATAGTCAACTTGACTAGACACAAAAACCCAGAACCTTTTATTAGCATATTCTAATAACTATGCTACAGTATTGAAGTGTAACACTATAAGGAATGCCAACAGTGCACCACCTAGAAGGTCAGCTTTAAAATAATCTTTCAGGCTGATGCTTTCTCTGGGCAAGCAGCTTTGTCACTAATTCACAAGTACCACAGGAAATTAGTCAGTCTCTTTTCATAGGATATGAAACACAAGATTAAGTGTTGAAGCATGCATTTCTTCTTAGATTTTTTTCATTCTATCTACAAAAGTAATATCTAACCTGATTATACCATTGAGATGATATTCAAATTTCCAAATACTGTTTTAAAACCTGCATTTTAGTTTAGGCATATCCAATATCCAACAGAAAATGGCAAATAACAAAATAATCCAGATTCACCTGCCAAATAAATTTATTTATTTAAAAACACTGTTAAACTCATCAGTTCAAAATTTTTCAGGACAATAAGAGAGTAAATATTATCTTCCCAATGAAAGATATTGGTGTATTTGTGTGTTTCATGTGCCAGGGGAGGTCTAGCTTGGATATTAGGAAAACTTTGTTAATGGGAAGGGTTGTAAAACATTGGAACAGACTGCCCAGGTAACTGGTGGAGTCATTACCTCTGGAATTGTTCAAAAAATGCATGGATATGGCACTCGGAGGCATAGCTTAATGTTGAACATGATGGTGGTGCTGGTTTGACTGGACGTGAGAATCTTAAAGGTCTTTTCCAGCCCTAACAATTCTATGATTCAATGATTCATTTATCTCCTGCTATCTTTGCTTGTGCCTTTTAATTAATGTTTTGTTTTATTCTATATTGAGCCACATATACTTGAATTCAGTTAACACCTGTTAATGAGGACAGTATTTATTTCTGCTGGCAGTCCAGTTCAGTATCCAGAGCTTAGAAGCAAAATCCTTCCATGATACTTCCATACTGAGAGGAAAAATGCTTGAGTGTGTGTGATCAGTGTGCCTGACTTCAGCATAACTTCATTATTTAGTTTGGGAAAGTTTAGTAACTTGGGCTGTCAATTCATGCATGAATTTAAAATTTCAAGGTAGTCAATAGAGAGGCTACCTTTGAGGTGTGGGATTTAAAACACCACACAACTGGAACCCATGTGCCAGACACAGAAAAAATAATTAGATATTTCAGTTTTAAAGAATCATTGTTATCTGGCAGACTCATTTTGCCAGAATATTCCTTCACTCTGCTGACATGGGTCCTATTAGAGTACATGCTGATGTCTACAATATAGATGTCCAAATCTCAGCTAATCATTTTAGATACCTTTATATTCAAAAGATGCCTTTAGGGCATGGTTCATCTCTTCCTAAAGTAGACATAGACATTCAGTCAGATAAATTAGGCTCTTGAAATACTTATTGCTCTCCATTGACTAGAAAATGACCCTGTAATGACTAGCTGGAATGTAAAAATCTGTGTTGCAGGTGTCTACATTTAGATGAAATTAATTTCTTCCCAAGGATGGCTTTCAGGTGCCTCATCATAGTGCCATGTGTGATTTCTTTTTTTTCACTGAGGCACCTCACAGTGCTGTTAGATATGAAATATGATGAACTGAAAAAATGGCATTATGTAACCTCTCTTTAAGTAACTGAATTCATCCCCAAAATCTTGAATATCTACTTAAACCTCTAGATGGATTCATAGTCTATAAGAAATGTAGGGAAATTGAATTTTACAGAACCATTCAAAAACTGAAACAATTCTGAAATCCAGCAAAATTATAGCATACAAATTATCTTTGTCGTCTGCAAAATGGAGTAATGTTTTACAAACCCAAACATTTTCTGGAGCTGCCTTTTAATCTACAAAAAAAGGGGGGTTTGTATATATCATCTCAAGACAGCTGAGAATTTACAACAAAACTAACTAAAAGTTTTACTCAAATTTCACATAGAAAAATCTTTTCAGTTATCTATTCCCCTGTAATTTAAGACTTGTGCAGCTGATATTACCTTGGAAGCCAGAAAACATTTCAAGCCATTTACTTTACAAGTCAAGTTAGTCCTCCTCCTGTTATAGAATCATATATAATGGTTGGGGTTGGATAAGCCCTTAAAGATCATCTTGGTCAAACTCTCCTGGCTTGGGCAGGGGCACCTTTCACTAGACCAGATTGCTCAGAGCCCCATCCAATCTGGCCTTGAACATTTCCAAGGATGGGGCACTCACAACTTCTTTGGGAAACCTGTTCCAGTGTCTCACCAACCTCATAGAAAAGAATATTCTAAAATCTAACCTAAAGCTCACCTCTCTCATTTCAAAATCATTCCCCCTTTTCTTATCAGTACCTTCCTATGTAAAAATCCTCTCTCCACCCTTCTTCTAGACCCCTTTAGGTACTGGAAGGTTTCTGTCAGGTGTCCCAGGATTTCTCTTCTCCAGACTGAACAGCCTCAACTCTCTCAGCTTGTCTTCATGTTTCTGCCATCATTGAGCTGGACACACAATTCCCCACGTGCAGGGTCTCATGTGGGCAGAGTATGGTGGGCGAATCATCTCCCTTGACCTGCTGTCCACACCTATTTGGTGCAGCCTCCTGGGCTGTGATGACATGCAGTTGGATTATGTCATCCATGAAAGCCCCGGCTCCATTCCACTGGGATGCTCTTAAATAATTTCCTCTCCCAGTACTCATGTCTGGGATTGGCCCGAGCCAGGTGATGAACCTTGCACTGGGCCTTATGAAGCCTCATGGGCCCATTTCTCAAGCTTGTTCATGTCCCTCTGGATGGCATCCTGGCCTTCTGTTGTATCAACAGCACCACTCAGCTTCATGCCATCTGCCAACTTGCACCCAGTCTCACTGCCTATGTCACTGATAAAGATATTAAAGAGCACTGGCCCCAAAACAAAGCCTTGAGGGACACCATTCATTACTGGTCTCCACCTAGACATAGAGCCACTAAACACGACAGTCTGTATGGATCACAGAGCCAACTCCACTCCATGCTTCCAATCCATGTCTCCCCAGTTTGGAGATAAGTATGTCATTAGGCACCATGTCAAAGGCCTTAGAAATGCCTAGGTAGATGACATTGGTCACTCTTCCCTTGTCAACCATAGATGAGTGTTGGAAGGGAAGAACAAATACAAAGACAAAGGTCGAAAAGGCAAGTACAATAAATTATCTAATTGAAAAACAGAATAAAATAAGGAGTCAAATGGGAAAAACTTTTCTGAAGTGTATAATTTGAACAAAAAGCAACTCCAAGTATCAACAAAACAGAAAGTTGAGGTGGAAAACCCTGGTGAAAAGAGACTTCAGGAGATGTGGAGCAGATAAGAAACTATCGTGGAATAGGAAAGGCTGGGACTGCCTAGAAAACCTAACTAATAGAAGAGCAGGGGTATTGAAGACATGACAGTCAACTTTTCAAAAGTTTCTGCTTTCCTGTAAAAGCAAATAAAATCAGTACGAATGCAGGTGTTAGAATTTCAAAATCAAAGTGAGCATGTTTTATAGCTAAGAAAATAGCACACACATGCCCATCTGTCTTACAGGAACATTATATGTAACTGTTATATTTGCAAAGTTTAACAGTAAAATTTAAAGAATTCCTGTAAAAAACATTTACTAATTTAACCCAGCTGTCTTCCTACAGACATGATGAACAGTATTTCTAACTACGTGATGCAGTTTCAAAGCTGATATTGTTATTACTTTCGAAAACTTTCATTAGATTAAATGGCATAGGTGGAAAACCATGGATGAAACACTGGACACACATGTACAAAGTTTGTTTTTCTTCTTACTTGAACACATTTTAATTTTTTCATTGTAGATTAACCCAAGAAACACAAAGATATTCTCACAGTCCAAGCAAATAAATACTACTCCAGAGAAGTAGAGCCTTTCACTCTCTCTCATTCATGTCTTCTGAGTGATAAAAACAAATCACTCATAAACAATGTCTTAATGTTTTACCACTATTTACGTCTTCATAGTAGTGGAGTTCTGAGTTGGTGTTGTCTATAAAAATGTAGATGACCTAGAATTTTGACTGCGACTATAGAAAATGAACTTTAAACACATCATGTGCCACATGATTTTACAAAAACCGGCATTTTAGTTGAAAAAATCAGAAAAAAAAAATTTCCATATGCTTCAGTTTTCATTCACAAGATGTGAAAGCAAACATTAATATTTTGGAAGTGCCATCATTACAACCTCACAGTAAAGCTTTGATAAAAATGTATAATACTATCTTTAGAGAAAATATGTAGCAAGAAATTTCTAGGACTTAGGACCACATGTTGAATGGTGTAGGAAAAGAAAATATTGAGTAGGTGCTAATAAATGAATGCTATCTCTTATCTGCATTAAATGAGGAAAGGCTCAATTAAAAAGTAGTAGTTGATTACAAAATTAAGGCCTGTTGCAAGTTATGTTTACGACAGAAAGGGAAAAGATTTAACGAATGGTAGACCCTTACTGCTGTCATTCCTTAATTTTCAGGTGTTCAGCCTCACAATATCCATACCATGCTATTAACAAAGCCTTTGTGTGTGATGAACTAAGCCTATATATATTTTCTTTGATTTGAATTAATGACATAAATGAAAATCATCATATTGAATATTCTATGGATGTATTTTTTAGAAATACTGTATGGCATGTCCTTGAATTGGGAAAAATACACTGCTAGGATAAAATATGTTCCTGAAATATTTTTATAAATATGTGTGTGTGCATATGTTACATTCACTATGTGTGTGTATATATATATACACACAATTGTATATTATTCCAGATAATTATGTTATTTTAATTAATATCCATTAACAATTATATATAATCTTGTATAGCAATGTTATATTTTAAAACTTTAAAACTCATATAGTGACACTCTTCTCATGGGTGCCATATTCTCCTTTAAACCCAAAAAATATCATTGGAGTTATGTGTCTTTTCTGAAATTCAATGTCTGTTTATACTCAGCTTAGTTTTTGACATCTAGATATCCCAAATTTGATGCTTAAACTTTTTTTTGTAATAATCAGGTGAAAAAGCAATATCTGGAATTACTTTGAAAATAGTTAAAATTAGAATGCTTTTATCAGTATATATTTTATTTTGCCAGGACATTCTCCTAACTTGATAATATAATATAATTAAACTTATTCCAAAATATCATAATAATGGAATATGTGTCATATCTGTATATGTTTATGTAGAATGAAAAAACATTGAGTACCTTTGTAACTGGCAAGTAATCAGGCATTTATTGGGTAACTGCTAATCTTGTGAATCTTCTACCACTGCAGGTGATCAGGTTACATGACTTTAAAACCACGTCAATACTCAATATCTAAAAATGAAATAATTTTCTAATAGTTGTAGCAGAGAATCTTAATTTCATTACTTTTCAATTAAATATATATTAATTTATTATATATATTTGACTAGACTGGTAGTTGTACACAGTCCTTTCCTCAGTTCCGGTTACATTCGCAATTTTTTAAAATGATAAATTTCCTGCATTTTACAAGAGAAGTAAAGATGCTAGGAAAGAAAACATTACCTTTAGCCATTATTCACAATGATTTGTGGTTGTGGTAATTAGACTTCCTCTGAGCCTTTTTTTCCCCACCATTTGCTGAAGACTAGTCTTGAAAGTGATTATGTCTAGGTAAAGAAAACCTGAGAAAATTTAAAGAGAGAAGTCAGCCTCAGTAGAAAGAAGAATACATAAGTTGGGAAAGTTACAAGGGCAGAAATTACTGTCAAATTGTTGTAGTCTATAATACCAAGAAGAGATAACTTTTCTCCCAATAGAAAAGAGAGATGATAATTTTCTGTGATTTCTAATGAGTACAAGAGAAATTTTGCATAGAAATGTTCACACAAAGATTTCATGTGTTTTTCTAAAGAGCTTTGGCCCCCAAAAAGCTGATACAAAATTTGGCATATTTTTCTGATATTTGAGGTCATAGCTTTGAGGAATAAGAACAAGTACTGCATCTTTTCTCTCTGTGTTTGCTAAATGGCCTGTCCACAAGCACTTCCAACTATTAAGGTACATTCTTGTCTTGTCTCTTTCCAGTGATTGGTCCAGAAAACCTTTTAGGAATTAAGAGCTTTTTAAGAGCTTTTCCTTAAATTTGCAGTTAGTCAAGTGTCAGATTACACATTCTCAGTTGTTTTGGTGTGAATTTTAATTCATTAAGTTCCCACAGGTAATTTCTGGAGATAATACCAGATAGTAAGAATTTCTGAACATCCAAATGTGTTTCTCTATTACAAGAAAAGCAACTCTAGAAAAATAGAAAACCAAATTTTTATGTAGAATATTGTAAGAACTGACCTAAACAAATGTGAAGAGAAAGGGAATGATGTGATTATCTGCTTCCTTCAATAATCCTGACACCAGTAACAAAATTCTGGAACAGCTCAACTCTTCAAGCTAAAAACTCTACAAAATTACTTTCATAACAGGGATGGAGAGTTAGAAAAGCAGTCGGGTGCATTATTTATGTTGTACCCTTTAAAACATAGTTTCTTCTTTAGCCCACTTAGAACAGAGAACTGAATGGAAATGGAACTGTCTGGATGCAATTATGTGCAATTATGTGATGACCCTGCCTGAGCAGGGAGGTTGGACCAGGTTGTTACCTTCCAACCTTACTCATTCTGTGATTCTGTAGCTTGAAACTGCAAATCTTTTCCACCTTCCACTTTATGGTTATGTTGGTTTATTTGTTTATGTGTGACAAGATCATCCTTTGCCTATCTGGAAAAACCCAAAAGATATTTTTCCTTTGCGCATTAGAATGAAGCATATAACTGAAGAAGACGGTGGGGGGGGTTGGGAAGTTTCCTAGAAAATGTTATTCAAACCTTTATTTTCAGGGGAGCTGAAAATGTAAGTATAATTTCTATTTAGGACTGATTAATTTGACATCTTTTAAATAGGCAGTTAATCTGTTGTTTATTTGCTAGAGTACTGCAGCTAAGTCTTCTTTTCACTGCCTAAGAGAAGGCACACATTTTTTTAAAACATGGTCGCTAATTAATTATTTATGTGGAATGAACAATGCATATTATCCCTTGAAATATTATTTTCATTTTTTAGAAACAATAAGGAATAAAAGAAAACTAGTTGGGAAAGCCAGGAAGTATCATTCCTTGTCTTTTTATATTTACTTTTTAGTCCACAAACTGTCAATTATGTAATGACTTAGGCTTGGAAAAAGACATCAAAGTAATATATATATATATATATATATATATATATATATATGAATACACATATAGTGATGCAGTGATAAAGCTTGAGTTTTCATTGAAAGAGTTGGAGGTATTAACCATATTGTCATGTATTTTACAATATTGAGATGCATGTTAGATTTTACTTCAATTTTTTTGATAAATAGTGATTTTTATGTGAAGCACACCAAATACTGCAGAATCCTATTTAGCATAAGACAGCACAATGCTTAAAAAAATAGCAGATTTGGTACAAATCACTTGATTTGTATCATGGAAAATCTTATCCTGGTTGTATAGAATTTATTCACAAAATACATACTAACAAATATTTACTATCAAAGTTTTAAGGAAGTACCATATATGTGAGAACATTTTGGAACTTCCATGAAAGGCAAAATCTTCAGCTGGTATAGACTTTAGTGTTTCTTTGTAATTACTTTTAATTTTTAACAAAATATATGGTTTGCAGGTAGACAAGTTGGCAGATACAGCTTTGTTGTGCTAGCGTTTATGCTAGTCCTATGTTCTTGCAATTATTTCCTTCTCCTAAAAGAGAAAATTTCATTCATTCTGCTATAAAGAGTGAATAAAATGGTTTGTGTTACCAGATGAGGATAGTAAATACTCAATTTTTTTTTTCCTGTAGGCTTTTCAATAAAGTATAAGTCAGTACTGGTTAACTGTTCACATTAAGAGATTTGTCACTAATAGCTTCTGTAAATTTATGGGAGATGTACTTCGTACATATAAGATAGGTTATGTTGCATTTATGATGTTTAATACTGAACATGAAGTGAAGCAACAAATGTAGGCCACAAGAGTTATAAGAAAATAATTTCTGTTAATCTATTTGTTTGAGGTATGAGATTGAGATTACAATTTTCATATTGGTGGCTCAGTTGTTTTTGGACAATGGAGAGTTAAAACGTTTTTTACATTTTAAAAAAAATTCCTGTGTACATCTCAGGGTGACAGATATGCTTATATTCTGCAGAAATGTGCTTCTGAGTGACAGGAGCCTTGAAATGTTGTTTATGTGTTTAGCTCTGAATATCAAGGACGTGATTTAGTAGGAAGCCATCATGTTAACACCATTAATAGCATTTCACCGACATTTATAATCCAATACTGGATAAGACCGTTTGCTTCTAAAACAGACTCTACAGAGTTTCCACATCTGAGTCACTGGTTTTTCATATGCTATCCAAAGTTTAAAGTTTCTTATTAAAATAGTCATCCCCTAGTAAAGAAATACGTTAATTGATGAGTTCTGTATCATAAACATGCAAGCATATACTTTGTTGTTGTTGTTGTCATTGCCAGAAATTCTGCTTGCTTTTTCTATTATTAAAATGAATGTCAACACAGAGGAAAGTATGTTCCTGCTGTCACAGGGTGTATGCTTAGACTACATCTGAACATTGTTTTTCAGGGAAAAGTGTTCAATGATTTGATCACCTGTCAGACATGTCTCTGTGAAATGTCTTGCCGAGCCTTCAGTTCTCTTTCTCTTACCATCTGTGTAGCAAAGAACAAAGCCCCTTTCTCTATAAGCTGTGCTGGCATAGAAAAAAATCACAGGCATCCATTTGGGACTTTTGTTGTCCAGGAGGAATTCTTGTTTCTTCTACAGAAACACAGAAAATAACTATCACAATGGTTTTTACCTGTGTGTTTTCAAGCCAATATCTAATAATGTATTTTTATAATCTGTCACACATCTTTCTTTTTTCTTTTTTTTTAATTTCCAGAATTCTTTCACAGATATGTGACTACAGTAACATATAATGCATGTTTCTACAATGTAATATTATACATTACATTGCTAAAGATAAAATATTCCGATAGTTCTTAAAATAGTGATTACTAGTTGAATTCTTTCAGCAGAATAGGCCTTTTCATTTTAAAATTAATGACATCCATTCTTGCTGGACCAAGACATCCTACTGTTACTTGTGCTGATGGTCCATACAACTCTATCATATTGCAACTTGTTCAACTTCCTGGCCAGAAGAACATACTTTAACTATATCCTCTTATGGTTTAAAAAGATGTCTCATATTCTCTATATGAAGAGGAAAAAAAAAAGTTTTTACCAATGCAGCAAAAAATCTCTGGTATTGTAAGATTCTATGCTTGCTCTTACAGCACTAAAGGCTGTCTTGTAACTTTGTTAATATTAATCATAGAATAATTTTAAATTTGCTTCAGATCAGATGCAATAGGGATATATATCCTGGCCAAAACATTATCTAAATCAGTGGGCAAAGGATAACAAGCTCCTTTTGCTGAAATTCCTTTACACAATGCATGACTTAATAACCATATTCTGAAGATTTTAGTGATGGATGCATAGGCAAGACCACTTGACCATCAAGTGCTTTTACAACAGATAACATCTCTTTTTCAGAATTTTCACTAGTCTGCACAAGGTTAGTTGATGCTGCCAGATATGGAGGGTTAACAAAACTGGGACAAGATATGGACACATGTTTTGTTTTATTTTATGGGGGGAGAGGAAATGCAACTCTTTGGGAGACTCCAGAGGTTCCAGGGTTAGGATGAAAGAGACAGTTCATAGGGCACGAGTCAGGTTCATTAGCTTTTGTTGTGTTAGCCACAGACACATCGATGTTTAGAGATCTTTCTGTGGAATTCTCTCTGTTTTTAACAAAGGGTGTTACACCAAATACCACAAAAATACATTTTCTGAATAGAGAACCCTTCAGGATTTTCAAACATAAAATCAACATCCCAATAGACTTGTCTTTATTTAAATAGACTTATCAAAAATTTAAAACAGATGAAAATAGTTTCAATGAAATAAATAAATAATTAAGGCAAATCTGTATGCTTGTCAGAAACTCCATATTAAGAATTAAGAGAAGGTAGACAGGTTTCTGACATGTCTGTCCTTTTTTTTATAGTTAAAGGTAAAGTTATTTTTTATGCTTGATACTCTTTTCAAGTTTACCTGATCAAACCACAAACTAAAAAATGTTGCCAGATAACTTACACTGGTAATAATCATAACCTTTAATCAAAGTTAAAAAGAATGCTACAATGCTGGTTTTTTTTGGTTTTTTTTTTTTTTTTTTTAAAGTGAGCTTGCTGGAAGAGGCAAGTTATCATGCTTCAAGCAATTTTAAACATTGATTTGACTGTGAAATACAATAACAGATTGCACTTTAAAAACTGGTCACTAGCAGTGCATTGTCAGCAGGCCTAGACAGTAATCCCTGAGTGTTGTAAGACTGCTGCCATTAATAACTGAGCTTGTTAGTTGGAACCTGGCAAAGACTGGAGTGTTTAAGAGGATTACTGCTATAAATCATACTAATTTTTTTTAAACATTCAAGGTCTTATTCATTAAGGGCTTTTGCAACAGAAACAGTTACACAAGGATATGATTCTGTTTTGATAAATGACTAGGACTTTGATTTTGCAAAGGCTTGCAGTGGGCTCTTTAAAGAGTACTTAAAGGAATCAGTTATTCAATTTCTATATATGAGGTCCATTTTCTTTGTAGGAAGTCAACACCCAAGTCAGCCACCCTCAAGCAATGAGGAAAAGTTGGATTGAGATTCCATAGGCTAGAGATCTCGGCAAGAGGCATGTCTCAAGCACTGTGCCTTTAGGTACTCGTATATGTAATTCTGCTTTAGGCAGTGTACTTTCATCCATAGCAGCATCATTATTTTAGATCAGACCTTAATAGAATAAGACCATGAGGAGTCAGAAAGATGATCAAAGGGCTGGAGAATCTTCCCGGTGATGAAGTGTTGAATGATGATAATATAATGAAATAGTTTGGGCTGGAAGGGACATTAAAGATCATCTAGTTCCACTCCCCTGCCATGGGCAGGGGTGTGGAACCAGATGAGGTTAACATGTCCGTAACTTCTCTGGGTAACATGTTCAAGTGCCTCACCACCATCACAGTGAAGAATTTCTTCCTAATATCTTATCTGAACTTGCCATTTTTTGGTTTAAAGCCATTAACTTTCTTTTCTCTCCAGAGAAGGCTCTGTATTCCAGTCCAAAAAAGTTAGCTACAAAGAATATGGAGGCTCTCTCTTCATGAGGAGTCACATGGAAAAGACAAGGAAACACAGGCAAAAGTTGCATTGACAGAGGTTACATCTCAATTCAAGAAGGAATTCTTAAATAATGAAAAACATCAATCAGGAACAGCCTTCTCAGGGACATGGTAAATACAACATCTCTGAGGGTTTTCAAAATGCAATTAAACACTTTGCTTACTACTCTCTTCCAGAGTTTCCTTCCCTATAGAAGATTGGATCAGATGATCAGGAGTAGGTTTTGACCTTGGAATTTCTTAACCCTTGTGTTATGATCATTTTTGGCAGGCATTTTTCAAGATGAAAAGAAAATATTTTTATGGTCTTCCTGTATTTAATGTATTTCTATAGACTGAATAGCACGTAAAGTACTAGAACCTGCAATTTAAGTACTACCAACCTGCACTTAACAATAAGCTATTGAAATTCTGTGATTTTCCAAGGAGAGTGTAAGTGAATTTTTCTGTAGGTACCTTGTACCTTACTCATCGAAGACAGATGACCAATGGATAGTGACATCTAATTGCTTGGCTTGACCATTTGTGTACTGCATATCAGCAAGACAAATGAAGGATACTGTAATCTGGAAATGAATTAAATATGAAATGAAGAAGAAATTAAATGTAATAGATAAATGAGGCCTAACAGAAGAAGTTCTGAATTTTATTCCACTTTAAGTATGAATTTCAGTCTTTAATTTTGAGGGCTTCTGTGACTCAGAAGATACTTTATCCAGTATTTTATTTGTCACTATGTTTCTTATGCATAAGATGATACCTGAATCAATTTGAAAGAATGTTTTCTTTAAAAAAAACCAACCCCCATGAAATCCCTATAAAATTTTGAAAATGCACATACATGTACATTCATTTAAGCATGCTCATATTTAGCTTTTCAGTCAAATGTTTCCCAGAAAGAAACTAATTGTTGCTCAAGCGTACTGGAAGCCATGCTCAGAGAAAACTTTTCTTACTTTGTATCTTTTCCTGTTGGTATTGTGTGCTGCTTATCAGTAAGAATGTCAGAAGTGAAAGTACATCAGCATCTGCATCATGTGCTCTTCATTCATCCTCAGAAGGGCGTCTTTCCAGGACTTATTTATCAAACTTATCTATCACTATGCCTTTTTCTTTCCCAATCTTCTGTTTTCTGCTTCAGGAACACAATATCAGGAAATGAAACACTGATGTTACATTATGAATCAGCTGAAGCAACAGTAAAGTTGCAAGACTGGCAGCATTTAAAGTCTTGTCTTCCAGTTTTATGGGTGTTTTCTGACAAAGTAATCATAAGAATTTATAACTGACCTGTGTGTGACCATCTAAATGTTACAAGAAAGAGATATCCCATAAAGTGCCACATAATTTAACATCTTGAACCTGTTAAAAAAATAAAAAATTGTAGGAATGCCTAATTATATATGTCAACAAATCAACAGAAGAATTTGAATATTTGTTATATATAGATTAGATCTACTTTTGATGGTAGTTACAATGGGGCATTTGTGCCTATATTACACAGAAAAATTGAGACTGAACATGAAAGAATGTCTGAAAATACACTGTAATGCTCCTTTTATACCTGATAAATGAAATGGGAAAGAGAAAACTTCCAATTTGTTCCTTAGCAAGATAGTCTTGCAACTACAAACAACTCAAGCAAGAGAGATATTCTTTATCTTTTAAAACAAAATATATTCTTTTATATGGATGCATATATATTTATATGTAGTAGATGTGCTTGATATAATGAATACTGAGTTCAAATTTCTTTCATATTTTACCAAATGTTTCAGCCCATATACCAGTCAGTAATAATAGAGATAAAATAATATTTTGTTACCTGGATCGGGAAAAATGCAAAATGAAACTTCAAAAAGTTCATCTAATAAAAATCATAAATGTGGATTTGCTTAAAATTTTTCAGAAACATTAATTGGCTTTCCTCCATATGACTCCACAGGATCTCATTCACGAATTCCAGGTAATGAGAGGTCACTTCTGGAGCTATCTTAAAGACTTGGGCCAGATTGGTGATCCTTTAATATGTAAAGTCAGTGTAATTCTGTATAAATTCAGTAAATAAAATGTACAGAACAAAATGTCTGAGACCCAGGAATTATTTTCAGAATTCGCAATGATTTAAAAAATGCTGTGACTGAAATATCTTTATAAACTTTGAAGTCTCATTGACCTCATTAACTCACTGAGGAAGAAGATAATATATACACTTGATTTGGCAAGAAAAAAAAATGAAAAAAATGGAAAATTTAAAATTATATGCAGTGGTAGTGCTAATTTAGGTTTATGATTTAATTCTCTACTACACTTCAATATCTGGTATTTTTATAATTGGCAGAATTTTGAGGTAAATCTTCATGACAAATGTAATGAGTAAATATCAGTCAGAAATGTTTGTGCTACTTTTCAGACACTGAAATATTCACTGAACTTCTAATCTTTTTTTCTAAAGATTCTTCAAATCAATCTTCATTCATAGCTGTGTGATAGAAAGGTTCATAAAGCCTGTTTTTTTTCATCTGCAAAAATCAAATCTATCACAGTATATTGATAAATTTATTTGGATATATATTGCAAATGCAACTGGATATTTTCCCCAAAATCTAATTTCAAAACTCATCGATACCTCAATTTAAAATAATTTTATATTCAACTGGAGCCAAAAAAAAGTGAGAACAATGTGAATAGAGAGAGAGAAACTGTGCATTAATAATGTGATCTTTCACTCCTTTTCCTGAGATCAAAACTAATTGAAGCAATGCTTGAATAAGACATATGGCTACAATCAATTTTCATCTAAAGTGTTACATTTTACTTTTTGTAATGACAGAAATAATATTTTGTTGTGATTGTCTCCCCTTCCTACAATGGTACAGGAGTGTGTTTTCTTTTACTAGAGGGGAACCATATTCATTGGAAATCCATTCCCAAAGAAATCATATAGAAGTATCCTGAGAAAACATAAATTACTGAGAACCAGGCTAATATGAGGGTGTAAATCCTTGCTTCCATGAAATAATTTCAGAGTATTTAGGAAGAACCAAGGGGAGGATCTAGAAGACACAGTTTGTTATTTGAATTACAACACCATTTTAAAATATTTTGTGTAACTGTTTGTTGCAATACTTATTTTTGTGTGTGTCTTCAAGACTTAATGCAGTGTTAGCTCATAGTTTAAGGCTTACTGGGTGACATTGTTTACACGCATTTTTATAAGTGAAGAAATTTTCTTTCTGCATTGTGGGAATAAACAAAACAGAACAAAAATGAAGTATTCTTAAATTAAATTAATTTTCATGATTGCTTTTCATGAGCCAGTCTCTTTATACAGAACTGTTGAACCATAGGAAAAATATTTAAAAGCTATTTGCTTAGACAATACCCTAATATATCTACAGTCTGACTAGAAGACAGATAATTCTTGTTTCAGGTAGAACATGGGCATCTTTTATTACATGAACTACCTCCCAAGAAACAGAAAACTGAATTGTGAGAGAGACTTCTAGTTGTAAGTTTCACATGATTACTGTGGCTAAGGAAACTCATTTATTCTGCATATGTGTGTCTAGTACATGACACTTGACTTTTTAGGCAAATATTAAAATTCATTGGTATATATGCATAAAAATTGTGCTAGACCCTTTAGCTTTACTACACATTTTCAAAAGGTGCAGGCCTTCTGAATAAAAGCAGAACAGTGGATTTTGTCATATAGGTACAAGGAATACAGACTGCATTTTATACCTGCATGAGATCAGGAATCTACTAGTTGATGGTTACCAGCGGTTGGCAACCTTACCAAATTGTTGGTATGTTACATTTTTCTATATAAAAATAATAAGTATATATTATTAAGTCTCTGTAAATGAAACTTAATGAAATATTACATGTGATCAGGATATTTCAGGAGATACATATATGTTGAAATTTCCATTTAGAAAATCATAATAATTAATAATATAGGATTAATATACCACTGATATAGCATAAAACTAAAAAGTGCTCAGAGTGCAATGGAGTTGTGTGTTTCATTTTTCCTTCAACATAAAGATAAATACTGTTTATAACAGGTGGAAAAAAAGATCCAAAAGCCTTCTCAGATGTTTAATGCTCATAAATAGATGGGATCTTGAATTAACATGTTCTTTGACAGGAAGCACCTTTACCAGCAATTTCCCCTAACCATGGATCTGAAACGAAAACCATTAAAGGCTTTTTTGTCTTTTCTTTTCCTATTTTTCCATTGATTTACATTGGCTGCCTGCCAAGGTGTAGAATTGTCATGCTAAAATCCAGCAGGACAGGAAGATGAATTAAACAATACACAATTTAAACAGACCCACTGTGCTGAATCAGTTCTGACTCAGAAGGAGTAGTACTGAGTCACCAGAATCAGTGTGTTATATTGTAGGAAGTTTCTAATTTTGAATCTTGGCAAAATTCAACCTTGCACTGAGTTTAAAACATGGCAAGAAAAAAGGGCTACATAATGCAGCTGAAAGTCAAAAAAGATTAATGTATATGAATATAAACTGAGAAAAGCTAACAGTCTGGAAAAGAGGGGAGCATTTAGAACTTCAGAGTGGTTTGAATGAGCTGATACCAGAAAACTAAATCTTCAAGGAGGTGACGCGTTTCTTGTACTACACATAGGAGAATTATTTGGTAATTATTTTCCAATTTCAGAATAAGATAGTGAACGTCAGTGTTTCTTCTTCAGTTTTCTGTTCAATATGTTTTTTGGGACTGGTGCTGTTTCACTGATGGGCCTACTTCACAAAGATCTGCATACGTACATTTTCTCTCTCTCATGCATGCACACACATGTACAGACATGTAAAAATAGGTCATCCACAGTGTCCACAGAATCACAGAATTAATCAAGTTGGAATAGACTTCTTGAGGTTGTCAAGTCCAACCTGTGACCACACACCACCATATTAAATAGTCCATGGCACATTCGGTGCCACATCCAGTCTTTCCTCAAACACCTCCAGGGACTGTGACTTCACCAGCCCCCTGGGCAGCCCATTCCAATGCCCAGTTTCCCTTTCTGTGAAGAAATTCTTCATAATGTCTAACCTACATTTCCCCTGGAGCAGTTTGAGACTGTGTCCTCTTGTCCTGACACCGATGATCTGGGAGGGGAGACCAATCCCCACCTGGGTACAACCTCCTTTCAGCGAGTTGTCGAGTGTGATAGATCATGACTCTGATAAGATCATCATCTTCTCCAGGCTGGGCAACACCATCTTCCTCCGTTGTTCTTCACAGGACATGCTCTTCAGACCCTTGTTGCTTGTCTGGACACTCCAGCACCTCAGTGTCCCTCTTGCGGTGAGCAGCCCAGAACTGAACCCATGATTTGATGTGTGACCCCTCCAGTGCCAAGCACAGAGGGACAATCCCTGCCCTGGCCCTGCTGGCCACACCATTGCTGACAAAGGCCAGGGTGCCCTTGGCCCTCTTGGCCACTTGGGCACACGCTGGCTGATGTTTAGCTGGCTGTCAGTCAACACCCCAGATGCTGTTCTGTAACGTCCCAGCCACTCTGTCTCCAGCCTGTAGCACTGCATGGGGTTGTTGTGGCCAGGACCTATTACTGTCCAGGTATCTGATGGGTTAGTGTTACTGAGAAAGGGAAAAAATCATGCAATTGTCTAATATATTTAGCCTCCCAAAAGTTCTAGTTAACTGTAGCATAACAGGTCACAATGTCTGCGATCAAAACAATCCCAAATTTTTGTTCACTTTCTTGAGAAATATTTAAGAAATGTATACAATGAAAAATCTTTTGTATGAAGTATAAAAAAATCAGTAAAGTAGGACAATACAAAACAGAAAACTGATTCTGAAGTAAAATTGAATCAATAATGGATAGTACAGAAGTAAACAAAGAGGAAGAAATAGAAAATCAGGACTATTTTAATTCTAGAACAAGAAAAAAGCAGCCGAAGCATCTGGTATGATCAAAACAAAATCAGCAAGAAGTGACATATGCTTTATGATCCTGGATTGCACGAGATGAGTTTATATGAAATGTTTTCCTTTATGATTGACCAGATACTTTGCCCTATAGTGCTTTTGCATTCTTTGCTACTGAAACTTTTCCTTTCCCTTTTGTGGGCTTGGAGGGTTGAGTATTTCACATAATTAGTAAGTGCTGTCAAGCCAGAGCAAAGCAGTGCAGTAGCTGGCTGACTGCCCAGAAGTAGAAACAGAATAGTAAAATCTTGCAAACAGGACATGAAGAGAAGTTAAACAAGAGACAAATCCTCTATTTTTGGCACATGGTCAACTTGGCAAACTGGGAAATTACAAATGGAAAGGGAAAAAAAAAGAAAGTTATGAAAAAATAAAAGTAAGACATGCAGTTGGATAATTTTGCAAAATTCATAATTCCATCAATCTTTGGATAGCAGATACAACATATGACATAGAACATACTAATGAAAATGAATCCCTTCAAACTGGAAATTCCTGAGATAAGTAAGCTTAACATATCAGGGAACTCATTACATTCATACTAATTCAACCTATTCAAGAGAAACAGGAGTCAATTTGATTCTAGGTTGATGAAGAAGCAAAAGAAGAAACAGAGATATGTGCCAGCTCAAAGATATAATTGTAGAAACCTTTTTTAATAAATTATGGAAAGAAAGGTAAGATTTGGAATTTGATTTAGTTTTTTGGTTTTAAATTTATTTTTTTAACCTTGACATTAGTATAGATATTGACATGCAAAATAGTATTGAATACATTGAGGGGAAAGAAGTCTAATTTTGTCCATTTTTGTTGCCTCTTTGATTTTCTCCCTCTTCTGTAAGTTTGTGAACTTTTTCTTTCATTTCTGATAAGAAACTACATTGTAGGTCTACAACTTCTTTCTGATTTATACTCAGATGCAACCAAATCCCACCTGCAGACTAGGGGAGACAATCAGGATAAAATTGAGAAAATTATAGGGTAGAGATAAAGAAAGTTAAATAGGTAAACCCAAAGTACTGCAGCAGTGCAAGGAGTTAATTCCCCACTTCCCATGGGCAGTCAGGTGTTCAGCAGTCTCCAGGAAAGCAGTGCTGGATGATGTGTAAGTGTGACTTGAGAAGACAAAAACCGTCACTCCAAACCTCCTAGTCTTCCTCCTTTTTCCTCAGCTGTGTATGCTGAGCATGAAGTCCTACTATATGGAGTATCTCTTTAATAAGTTAGGGTCAGCTGTCCCAGCTGTGTCCCCTCCCAGATTCTTGTGCACCCCCAGGCTCCTTAATGGGGAGAGGTGAAAGGCAGAGGTCTTGACTCAGTGCAAGCACTGCCCAGCAATAGCTGAACCATTGCTTGGTTATGGACATTATTTTCACCATAAATCAAAAACATGGCCCTATACTAGCCACTGTGAAGAAAGCTATCTCTGCCACGGTAAAAAGCAGCCAAAGTTTATTTTGCAGATCACAGAATTACAGAATAGTTAGGGTTGGAAGGGATCTCTGGAGACACTTAAAACTTTGAGACTTGTCGCTGCAGTATTTTATCTGACTATCTAGAAATCTAGGGATAAATATAAAATGTAACAGTTCTGGAAGGTATTTTCTTAATGCAAAGAAAGCATAGGAGGAAAGTAAATTTTAGTAGCCTAATTTATACATTCCAAACAAAGGAGTGTATCAGGGATAAGAGCCAGTGTGTTGACAATAAAAGAGTTCTTAGTTCATAACCTGTGATGCCACTGTGAATGTCATCAATATAGCTTTAATAGCTGAAAGAAACAGATCAAGGAATTTGCAATTTGCTGTAAGGACACATACAATACAGGAATTTTTTTCTCTTATTTTCTCCCCAAGTTGTGAGCTTTCCAATAAAGATAATATCCAAAAGTCACGTGTACCTGACCCAACAGCACTATACATTTATGTTGGGTTTTTCAGGCTAGGTTTGCATGCATATGACTTACATAAATACATTTGATAATCACTAGATAAACTTACCCATGTGATACATTTTAGAAGATTACAAATTTAAACAAACAAACAAAACCCAAAACAAAACAAAAATAAAAAGCAAACAAAAAGAAAACCCAACATGTCTGTGAAAAACTGATCATCAGTGAATGCATATTGTCCAGAAGTTAGACTTGTGTGACTTTTTCTGTATTTGTTTGTAATACAAATTATTTCTGTGTCAGTACTCTGTTTTAATAACTTTGAATATTTTTGGTAGCTACTCTTATATGTATACAGATTACATTCAGCTATAACACAAATACTGATATGAATAAACTCATTTGATTCAGAAGTTATCCAAAACACCTGACAATGTATTGAAAAACTCCATCTGTGTCTGAAATTTGTGATTAAATTAAATCATGCATGTTGTAACTTTACAGCCTCCCGTGCTGTGAGATGTATATTATCTGATTAGACAAACAACTAGCCAATATAGTGTGAGAAGGGCCACTCATATTGTTCCCTAAATGGCTCAATAGCTATTATGAATTGTGAAAATAGTTCCTTTTTTTAAAATCTTTTTTGTTTGTTTGTTTGGGTTTTTTTTAATTAAAAAAAATCCAAGATCACCAGCAATTTCAGAGAAAAGGGTTCCTGAAACACTTGCAGAATCTTGGCATATGTTTTGATTCTACTCTGTCTGGTTACATTAGACTGTGTAATAGGGTGAAGGTTTTACCTACTATCACACTCAGGAGATTAAGCACAATATGGTCCTTCCATATGGTATTTTTGCCTAAAAACCAATGAGATTAGAATGCCTATGCTGAACACCACTCCATATGTTCATCAGAATAGACCACAGGTCTTGATAGAACTAGGGATTTTTTAAAGATTTAAATTAATATCTTTAACAGCACCTCAGAAACATCTCAAGCACTGCCAATAATTATTGTGTTTCATCCTCTGCCTCTTCACAATTATGTTATTATGTGTTATGCTAATAGCTCTTTTGTTTGTTTCCAGTAAGAATTTTCCTTTGTTAACATAATTATTTCACTTCTATACTTAAAAATTTGTAGTCTATTCCAGAAAAATATCTGGTTTACACTTAAATATACTGTACACTTAAAATAGAAAAAAAAAATTAAGTCAACAGCTCACACTGGGTTTTTTTGCTAGGTACTTCAGTGATTAGCAACTTGAATCTTTGCAGGTACATCTAATTTCCTGCCTAATATTTTTTTACATTTAAACTTGATACTGAAGTCACATGACAATATCGACTTTATCTCTATAATTTATGGAATAAGGCAACAAAGAAATCACAGTTTTGGAAAGCATGTGTACAATCCCAGAAGTAATATTCACAGTTCTCCCACATAGGAAAATTCCTTCTCATCCTCACAGCCTTGAGTAAGTGGCAAATCCTGGAATGTGAAAATTATATTCTTAGTATTTAAGAAAATTTAAGAAAAAAACTCCAACAAATCCCTCTCTTTTCTTCTGTTCTTAGATCAAACACAGATGTTTTTCCTTTCCAACTGGACTTAAGGTGAAACCATACCCTGAAACTAAGGAGGCTGAAAATCAGGATAAAAAAATAACCCTTAAAGAAGATAGTCATACACTCTGCCCAAGAAAGATATTCTTTACAGATCTTTATCTTTGTATAGCTTATATAACGTTTCAACTTAAAGCAAGTTGTATGATTATCTTTTCATTATCTATATCATTATATTGTTTTTTGTAATTTTTTTGGGGGAGGGAAGTATTTTTTTTGTTGGTCTTTATTTATTGTTCTTTCCTTTTGTTGGTCTTTTCTCTGACTAGATACTGGATAGAGTGGTGGCTTCTCTTCCACTATGTCTTATTCACCAAGGTTGTTTAGGATATAGTTAGCTAATATTCTATCATCTCATTTAACAAGGAGCATAAATATAAAAGAACACAAAAAGCCACCGCTATTATTAATGATGACTGTCACTCAAAATGCCTTTAGATATTTTAAATTAAATATTTGATGGTTCCTGAAAGAAAAAAAATCTAATATTTAATTTGGCTTATGATTTTCTGAATTACTATATTGCAGAAGGAAATATCTCCATTCCATTGGCTTAACGTATTTTTACTTTATGCTACAAATCTTACCTAAAAAGGGATTATTTTACACATCATTGCAATCTGACTTCTTTTCAATGCTGCTTGCAGCTATCATTTAGGAGTAATAATAGAGTGGGTTTAAAAGAAAATATCCCATCATACAGTATCTATCTAGTAATTTTCCTCCTCTCTCTTGTATCTTAAGAAGGATTTGCTCTTTTCAATTGACTGTTTCAACTATGAGAATTCAAATTTAAATTTCTTTTATTCACTCTAGTCTGATGGCAGAAAATTGGAGTTATTCATGATTCTGTCCAGCAATATGGTCATTTTATGATATTTTTCTAGCTCTGATGTGTTTTTAATAGCGATACCAGTACAAAGAGATTGAAAGTAACATAAAATAACAGGGAAGTCGAAACCAAATGCAAAATCAATATAACAGATTCTCACAGAGTATTTAAATAGTAGACAGTTATCTGTGTAAATAAACAAGCAAACTATTGCAGCTTCATTTTTGCACAAGTTTTTGGTTAGTCTGCTTTTAAGAAAAGAAAAAGTATGTCAGGTCCTGCTGTAGCATGCTCAAATTATGGCAGCTCTTGTTTGAGACCATTTCTATTACTGTAGTGGAATAATCCAGATTAATTAGTGTTATTTATTGAAGTCAAGTTATGCCCAAGTTCACACTGATCGAAGTGTAACCATACCTATTGGAGCAAGAAAAAAGTGTCACAAAGGTATCATATTTAAAAATCACATTCATACTTTGTTAATCACCTTAGTAAATCAGAAATTTCTCCACTTACAAAATACATTTAGAACCTGCAAGTAGAAATAAATCAGTAAAAACAGTAGTAAAGATCTAAAGAAAAATTTTATAATTTGGGCTCAAACTATGTCACTATTTTGTGGTGTAATTATCATATTTTTGGCACATAATAGGGAGACAGGCATTGGAATTACACCAATTAAACTTAACAACATGATTTTTTTCTAATGTGCAGAATCATTTTGCCTCTTACCTTGGTTTACAAACTTGGAAATGATATTTCCAACTTTTAGGACTGAGATTTGCAGATTCAGAATCTCAATTAAGATCTAAAGATTAGTGTTTTGCTTTAATTCAACAACGTTTTTATTCATTATTTTAGCTTCAGAGACTTCTTCAAGATCTCACTGTGGCTTTCTGTGTATGATTTTAAACATATTATCTTAAAAATATAAATAAAAATAGAAAATTGGAGACACTTGAAAAATAAGGTTTCAGGTCCTGCTTTTGATCCTAACAGGAAGAATTTTTTGGGGTTTAGCTGCATCTGAACTGTTAAAACTATTTCACCCCTTATGCAAATTATATACCAAAATAAAATATGAGGGTTGTGGTTCAGAGAAGTTCCAGCAATTTAAAAGATAAATTTGGATGTTATATACACAAAAGGACCTTTACTGTTACTTTATGCAAAGAGCCTGTCAGCAGTTCAAGAGCTCAAATGCTCCCATAAACCTTGTAAAACCTCAGTCTGTTTAGGAAATGGGGTCAGCAGAATTATTATAGAGAAAATTATCTTAGAAAAAGCTTCCTAGCTGGAAGTCAACTAGTCAAGTTTGTAGATTTTCAAAAAATAAAAAATCTTATAGCTCATCTGATGTGTTTAAGACTAGTGACATACATTTAGAACACACAGTACTTGGATTAACATAAGTGGCATATCCAAGAGTGCATTTTCCTGACTACAGAGCATGAACAAATCAGCTGGTTGTATCCAACAGCTTTTAAGACTGTTTAAACCAAGTGTACATTCATAAATTCCCCTAGATTTTTCTCTAGCTGTAGGTATTGGCAACTATATGCTTGCAGGTGCATCCTCTTTGTCTCATCCTTGTCAACATACACACCTACTTACCACACCTACCAACAGAGGAGAAGTCTGGATTGGCGTGTACCAGGACTCTGTTTCTTGTCAATATAGAAAGCAGTTTTTAATGAAATAATACCAAAAAAAAAAAAAAAAAGAAAAAAAGTTGCAGGGGAACCCTGAAGTCATCAAGTCCTGGTCCTGCTCAGAGGATGGCAAACTTTGAAGTTAAGTTGACCTGCTAAGTGGTTTGTCCAGCTGAATTGTGTCTGTCTCTAAGGTCAGGGTTTGCACATGTGTGCAACCTGCAGCAGAACTTAATCACTCTCATTGAGAAGCTTCTTTTTTTCCCCTCATGCTTGAACCTGTGACTGTAACTTTTTGCCCTTCCTCTAAGCCTCTCTGAAAGGAGACTGGGTCCATGTGTTACAGTACTGCTTTAGGGAGTGTAAAACTCCAGTTAAGACTAATCTTTGCCTTCCCTTCTCCAGCCTAGACAGCCCATCTAACTCAGCCTCTCTTCATGTTACATACTCCATTTCTCCAGCTTCTCCTTGATTTGCTCCAGTATTTTGTCATATTTTTCCTTTTTTTCTCTGTTCATTAAATACTGGTTGGAAGGTTTCTGGCTGCTACCTTTTTATGCAATCAGATTCAAAGCAACAGTGAAAAAGGACTTTTCAGGTTTTGAGTACAATCCAGAGGGAGTCATTCCCTCACCCACCCACATACCCCTCTCCCCACCACTGCATGCATGCCCACAGACACAGACAAACATGAACAAATCCATTGGCTTGGTTCCAGTCCTTTTCATAGAGTATCACACACAGAAACTTGACAATTTGTGATCCAGACTGTTTTGGGGTGGGGGGAGGAGGGAATATTCATCTGTTTATGCATCCATTTTTCTCTGATAGAGAATGAAGACTAATTTATTCTCAAGTGAAACTCAGTATTTGGACCAATTTGCAGCAGAGTTACTCTCTTTTCTGTGCCAGATTTATTGAGATAATATATTTCAATATTTAAAGTAGGTAACACTTTGCATCATCTATTTAGTTTGACATATTTATTTGTTGATGTAACTTCTGTATAAAAATATGTAGTTACAAAAGGTTACATTGCTGCTGTTGTAGGATCTGTTGAGATTTTATGAAGCACATTTCACACAGTGCTCAGTTAACAAAAAAAAAAATTGGAAAAAAGGTTTAAATGGTAACTACTTATTCTATAACTGGATATCTAATGACTTTTTTTCTGTTGAGGAATGATGTCTTGATGACCAAAGTGTTAACTTTCAATCTTGTATATATAAAATGTAAAATAGGATTGCAAGGAGAAAAAAAAAGTAAGATTTAAACATGCTTCTGCCTACTCCATAAAAGCTTTGTTTTGCAGTTTGAGGGTCCAAAAGACAAAAGTTTAGATTTAATCCATCCCTTCTGGAGCAGAGTAGAAGTCAGGCCTTCTTTTTGGGCTGCTATGCATGGTACTATAGACAGCATTTGTCAAAACCTAAAAAGGTCTTCTGTCATGAGAGGCTCTCATCAGAATGCCTTGGAAACCTTACATCTATGGGTACTTTCTGTTTTCATCACAGTTTCAAATTAATTAGTGAGACAACTTCAAAAGCTTTAATCTAGGCTATGGTATTAAGAAACATGCATTAGACATTTCCTGTTTGCATTGCTACGCTGCTTGTTTAAAGATTCTTTTACTTTCATGGAAGGCTGTTGAGGACCTTAATGTACAATATTGACAGAGTAATAAAAATAGCAAATTATGTTTCTGACCCTGTGCCAGCTTCATTAAATTTTCAGCCATATCAAAAACAATATGGAGGACAAAGGAAAAACAACCTTATTCAAGTTTAAACAGGATTGCAACTGAAATGTAATGAGGAATCACCAGCATATTCTTTTTGCTAAATAACTTCCCCTGCATACTCCTTCCTGAGGCACATTAAATTTCTGCACATCCCTTTTCCTGCATGCGTGTTGAAATCATGACTGCCAACTACCTATGAGTTTTTTTACCTAAATATTTCCATTTCTGAAATAGAGATTGGATTTTCTCTCTCAATTATAGCGTTAAAAGATCATATGCTTTGGGGTATCAAACATTCATACCTTAGGGTTTTTAGTATTGAACTTCTTGTACATGGCAAAAAGCAGCTGCAAGTATGAATTATTGCATCTAGAGAACATTTTGAGAATATGAGAGCAACTTATAAAAAAAAAAATCCAAAAAACTTTCAAATGGCACAGCTTAATGTAGAATCATGTATCAGACCAGCATAACTTTTAGGGACAATGTTTAGATTTCATTAAAGATTTCAACTGAGAGATTCCTACACTGATGATGGTAAATATTAAATGAAAAAAACAAAAGCATGTTCAATAGCTATGAAATGCAGGAGAAATGCTAGTGTGACATTAAAACTTTATAACCTTCAAAATACTGGGTGGACAACTGCCTAAATTATCTAGGAGATAATGCTGAGGAAGACATGAATTCTTCAGGCTTGATTGCCTGCATCATATGAAGCTATTTTACTCTTTATGGATTTGACAGCCTCATATTCTTTCTACTGCACTTAATCTCTCTTCCAAAAATTTAGTAATTTCATTCTTTCAGAACAATATTTCCTACTCTTGAAACTAATCACATATAATCTTGGAAACCTTGTTAAAACTCTTTAAGGGGCTTCAAAATTTTCAAAAAAGCTTATGGAAATGAGGCATTCTTGACAGAGACGAGAGTACTCAATCCTTGGCTCTAGGATGTCCCAGCTTTCATTTGATTACATTCATTTGATAAAGAAAAGAACCCCTGCAGTTATAGAGCAAAAACATTCCATACATAGAAGCAAATATTCCAACATAGAAGTTGCTTTCAAAACCCAACTTTACTGCACACTTACGGTGTTTAAGCGAGGGGAGGGGACCATTAAGGCTTTTTGCTGGAATTTTTTAATTCTTTGGAGAATTTAAGATATACCTTACTCTCAATTTAAGATATACATGAGTCTCAATTCTGCTAGAGACTAAGCATGAGAAAAGCATTCAACTGATAGAAGATTTCCAGAAAAATTTATGACTATGTCTTTCTTTCACCAGGGTTTGCTTTTTAAGTGTCACAGGTTCAAATTTTCAATCATACAGACTGTGAAAGTGTGCCTAGATCTTTTTTTTTTTTTAATGTAAGAGAGATTGCATTTTCTTAAATCTTATCCTGACAGAGAATTGAAAAATACTTAATGATTGTACTCAGATTCAAGAGCTTGAATTAACTTATACATTCTAGAATTATATGCAGTATATTTTCCTTCTATATTTTCTAAATACCTTGGCTACTGAGAGTTATGTGGCAGGTAGGGGTTTAAGTAGTCTTGTGCATCTAAACCTTCCCATCAACCTTGTTTGTTATAGACAGTCCCTTCTTGTTTAGGCTATTTTATATGTTTAATGCTAATCTCTGTAATTGCATTCCAGTAGAGGATTTAAAAATGCTTTTGTGATTAAATTATATTAAATTATATTTTAAGACATGAAAACTTTTTTTTCTATCAAAATGTTTCATCTCTTTTTTCCTAACTGTAAAGAAAAGTGAGTGAAAAGAACTAGTAAATTGGCTCATTAAAAGATAGTTTCTCTCCCACATCTAAGGGAGAAGACACAAAAGACATGCAGGCACTATGTGGAGAATTGACTAGAAAGATTTAAGAAAGCTGTCTGCATGGAGCAAAAGGATCTAGAGGTGAATGAGTGCAGAGGTGTGAGCAAGATCAGGACTATGCAGAGCTTCAAAGCTGAAAGAGAGATTAAATTTCATGCACAAAAAGAGCAGATGCCAAGTTAGTACAATGTTAGTCACAAGGATTAAAACTGTAGAACAAGACAACCTAGTACATCTGACATGAGAAAACTGAACAGCAGAAAGAAGAGCTCCCTGTAACAAAGAATGATCCTATCTTTAGGAGTGGGAAAGATGATGACTACATAAAAATATAAGCACAAAAGAAACCTGTATAGGCCAAAATATTGCATAAAATAGCAGGAGTTGTGCATGATTTTTAAAAGACAATGAGAGAATGTAGATCCAGAATTCAAAGGGAAATAGAGAAAGAAAAATTTACTAAGGCTTTAAAATTCATGTGGGGACTTCATTTGTATAAAATATTCTCTAGCTGTTTTTGGTCATTAAATGAAACTGTTCTGGGGAAAAATGTTTTTTTTTTTTTTTTCAAATACTCAAAAAATTCTGACTTTTGAAAAAGAACTTCACAACTCTCCTAACAGTCTGATCTGATTCTCTCTGGTTTACATTTATTATCATTTCTAGTGCACCACTTCAGCACCCTGTTTTTAGAGAAAAGAGAGGAAGTTTTGTGGACTTCTGCACTAACATATTATCTCTTTATTTAGAAAATACATTGCAGTGATGAGGTGTTCAGGCTTATTACTAAATAAAGAATTTTTTTTAATAGATGAAGCCGAGTTGGAAAATGGATCTAATGGAAAGCAAAATGGGCTTGGGCTATTGGCAAGGAATACGCTCATTAGAAAAGTCCTAAAGAACAGAAAGAACTGAAAGCTCTAGTGAAATCTACAAGGCAGAGGAATACTTTTTCTCAGGAATATTTAAAGATAACCAACAGGAAAATAACTTCATTCAGCAAGCAGCATAGGATCAAATAAATTAAAATCAAATATACTAGTGATAGAATGAAGATTTTTCTATGAACTATATAAAAATGATTCTACTAATAGTGAAATTTTGAGAGTAATTATAGACTGTGAAGAGAAAATGAACACAATAGAATGACAAAACAAAATTTTCCCCTGCAGTGTGTCTGGCTGAGGTAGAGTTAACTTTCTTATAGCAGTCTGTATGGTGCTGGGTTTTAATTTGTGACTAAAAGTGTTGATAACACACTAATGTTTTAACTACTGCAGAAAAGTGCTGGCACAGCATCAAGACCTACTTTGTTTCTCACCCTGTCCCCCCAGTAGTAGTTCAGGTAGGAGATGGGAGACGGAACATGGGAGATAATACAAATGGAAAAATTTACTAAAGGATTCTTCCATACCATGTAATGTGATATTCAGCAACAAAACCTGAGGCATAATGTTTCAAAAGTAGTCACTGCTGAAGGCTATTTGGGTGCTGTTTCACCAATTGTAGGTGGCAAGCATTGCCTTTGCATTGTTTGTTTGTTGTGCATCTTTTCCTGTTTCCTTCATGTATTAAATTATCTTAATCATGACCAATGAGTTTTTTTGTCTTTTGTTCTTATTTTCTCCCCCATCCTGTGACAGAGCAGGGAGTAATCAAATGGCTAGTGGATGCTTAGTTGCCAGCCAACACAGGATCAATCCCCTGTGTTCCAATAGAGGCTGAATAAATCTTACATAGAGAAATGCAATACAGACACAACATTGAGAAACAAAATCTTGGTTCTGTATTAGAAGGAGACTCCACAACATCTTTGGGCAACCTGTTCTGTAATGTTTAACATAAAAAAAAATTTAAAAAAATTGTGATCCTACATATATACTAACTCATAATTAGACCATTTATTACTTAGTTTGGTTTTTCATTCTTTTAGTATCCTTCAGTCCAGGAACAGTTCTGGGGAAAATTTATACCCTTCTTGATATCTGTGTGCACTATTACAAGTCCTTCCGGTGAAAACTCTGTCTTTTTCAACCAGATCATTGAATTGACTACAAAATAAATGAGCCTCATCTTTCCAGTCAAAGGATACATATTACATATGTACATATGTACATATGTATTACATATTACATATTACTTATTACTGTTTAGCAAGACATTGGTGAAAATCTCTCTGGAGAACTCCACAGAGTTTCCATGATAGGGAAAAAGGAAGCCAAACTAGAGCAGCTTCAGAGAGGACTAGCAGAGTGGAGACTGGTTTATCAGCAACTCTAGCTCAGTAGGAGACAATATACTAGGTTAGCTGAAAAGAACTTTGGCTTTACAGCTGTTCTTGAAGGATACAAACGACATGTTCATATGGTGGGCATATTTCAGTGAGATTTAGATTGCAAAGGAATGCAGACACTGCAGCAGAAAGCTTGATGCAAAATGCAGTTTTCAGGGAGATGGAAGAATATATGAACAACCACCTCCCTTCGCTTTTATGTTCTGCAGTCAGTGATGTAAACATGGAGTACAGCTCAGCCCAAAATCCACTCTGAATCCACAGTAGATGACAAGTTTTTCTGAAAAAGAATTGACAATGAAAATTCAGTTGCAATGAATGCATTTAAATGGATTAAGAATATAGTTAAAAATAAAAAAAGGCTTTAGTCTTCAGTAAAAGAGGATTTTGGAACTGCTTAATAGTGAAAAGACTTTGATGATACAAGTCAGTTTTAACAATTTGATATGTTTAGTAGAAGTATCTTGTAAGAGACAAGGATGGATTGTCGTGTAATAATAAACTACATTACCCAGGAGGTCCTTTGCAGTCCTAGATACTTCAGGCATAATTAATTTCCAAGTAATTTTTACTAGACATTATCAAAATGCATTGCAATGACAGTTCACCTACATATACAGTTTAAGACTTAACCTAGCTTATCATATAAATTTTAAAAGCATTGTGTTTGCTTAGGCAATATTGAGATTTTTCAGAAGTTCTCAAATTAATTTTATCCCAGAGCATGCTGTGAAGAAATGTAAGTAACTATTATCTAAATATTAGTCATAATATTGTAGAAGAAGCTGCATTATCTAATTCATGATTGCCTCTTTCTACCTTGTTAAGCTGCTCTCTGGATTTTTCAGCCAAGTCATATTTTTCAGCCAGAGATAAATGACTTGGGCTAAGGTTTTATTTTTGTATTCTCAAATACTAAGAGACATCACTCATTGACTCCTTGAAATGATAGGCATAAAATAATGAGTATATACCTAATCACTTGGCTGCATAGGCTCAGGATGAAAACATTGCTGAAGTGATTGGTGAATTGATTTGCCATTTACTATGGGTTTTCAGCAAACATTTCATCGATTTGATATGTAGCACTGACCCATGAAAGGCTATAAGCATTTGTCCTGAATTTTTATCTTGGATTTTTTTTTCTCATCATTTTAGAATTCCTAAACAGAAGCACGCCTCATCAAATATAAAGACCAGTGGTGTCAAAGTCTTCTCAATAAAGGCAGATAAGCAATGTTGTAGACAGGTTTTTGAGTATGTAGCTCTCATGAATTTGCATTCAAATGACCAGCTATACCACTAATTTGAAGCTCTTGTTCCTACAATTCTGAAAGGCCTGAACATGAACATCACAGTGCTTTTGTGAGGTCAGAAAGTATTGCCTTAGAAAGGGTAAACTGAGACACAGCATTTTAATGCATTTCTCTATGTTCTTTGAATATGTGACAGAAAGCAGTAAAGTGTGATGATTAATTCTTGAAAAACCTATTCCCTATTGGTTAATGCCAAAAAGGGATCACTAGGTCTACACTGATGTTTTATCTATCAGAGAACACTTCATTTTACTCAGCTATGTTCATGTTGGACTTTTTGCTTTCTTTTAGAATATTTCCTTGTTCAAAAAACAAATAATCCCAGGAAGAAGCAGTAGACAGTGAAACTGCACCCATGCTAACAAATTGAACTGTTTCTGAGCACCAGCACAAAAGTGTTGTTGCCTGCACTTGTCAAACTATTAAAGCGGCTTGAAGCTCAGGTTTTTCTTCAGGATATTTAGTGATCTCTTACACAATTCCCAGACTTTAGCTGGGAGTTTCCATGGGCCGGGATCATTGTCAGGAGGCAATTTGCCTTTGGCCACTCTTTACTGGTGAAGAAGAGAGTTCAGCAGTGTGGATATGGACCAGTCTGTGTATTGAAGGCTGATCAGAGGTACATTTATTTTCCTAACTAATGTATGCATAACCTGTTTCATGCCATCTGGCTGCAAGGAAGTTGATCAAGTAACCTAAATGATCCTCCTAATAAGAAACTGTCCCTGCAGTACTAGGAAGAGTAAAGTTCTTTGCCTATCTTTCCAATTCAAATGTGATTTCCACACCTGCATATAAGTCACATTTAAAATTGATTAAATAAATAAATAAATAAATAAATAAAAATTGTTATTCCCATCATTGATTCAGCTCTTGTCTTGCTGTGGTCCAAATCTTGTTGTTCAAAGACAGAGAGCATAATCCCTAAATCTGAGAATATATCAGTAAAATACTCTGTGAGAGGGAAAAGGATATCAAGTAAAATCCCTGATGGATGAAATGTGACTATAATATCTATGATTATATAAGGCTTTGAGATTAAAATCGTTTAAAGATATTTGTATTTCACAGGCCTGTTGAAGGGAACACATGACCAAAATGCTTTAGAAAGTCTAGTATGGCCAACATTAAAAAAAAAAAGTAAAATGTGTGTAGTTGGAGTTTTTAAAGAATTTTTAAATGATGTTAGTCTATATGAGAATCTGTAAGCAGCTCTTCTGTGTCACCTTGTAAGCAGTTACAATATTTAATTAGGTTTCCTATGAAGAGTTTTCAGAATATTACAAAGCTGAATATGTCAGCTATACCTCCCATGAACTAAATAGACATGCTTCTTAAGAAAAACCTGTTCCCTGCCACATTAGGTACAGGAGAGAAGATGTAAAGCTTCCTTTGTACATCTACCACAAAGCTATCATTTATTTATATGAGCCTGATTCATATTTGAAACACCAGTAGAAATACAAGTCCATGTGGCATAAGTGTGTTTTGGATCAGGGAAGAGAAATCATTTCCCGTTTGGACAAATATGTTCCAGAGCATTGACCCTATGTAACAGTGATCTCTGCACTTTTGCAAGAACCCTGTTATGCTTCCCTGTAAGTCATTCAAATACCCTTTTTTTAACGTTCATGTGAAAAGATTTCTTCAGTCTATATTTCTTTAACTTTTCAAATAATAAAGTATTTTTGCACAACACTGTTCCTTTAAACAATGATTTTGAGACTGAAGGGATTTCTCCAACAGGAATAATAGTCCTATAACAACAAGGAGAACCACATAAGTCTGAGATATACAAAAAAATTATGAAAATTATCACAGTTCTAAAATATGCAATGTAAATTATATGATAAAGAGGAGTCTTTTTTGGGGGATTCAAGATTTTTCTAAGATATATATCCCATTGTGAGAGACTGAAAATTTAATGGTTAATGACTTAAAACAATTGCTCATTTGTGGCTGCAGCTGTTTCCAAATGTCCCATCTGAGTCTTCAGTGCATTAACAAGGCAACAGCAGCACAAACTGCCATCTATTAAAACTAAGACTCTCTCCAAAACTTTCTCTTCTTTTTGCCTTTTCTCTCCTCCTTCAAATCAGGCTTTCAGGTTAGTATGTTTACTCATGAAAAACCTAAAGGGACTAATACTGGCAAAAGTAATAACTAATCCAAAATTATTGTCTATAAGGTTTCAGAACACATTGGAATTCATTCACATTTTATGTATAGCAAGTTTTGACTTTCATACCAAAGCAAATAATGAAATACATCTTAAAGCTCACCAAGCCCATATGATCAGCATTTGTTGTACATTTGATATATTTTTGAATAATTATCCTTTGTGCTTTGACAAAGTCTCAGCTAGATTTTCTAATCAATGATTTCTGATTTTGATCATTATTACTTCATATTTCTAATCCACCAGCCTGCATACATCTTAAATTATATTGATGTAAACAAACTACAGATGTGTGTTGTTATTCAAGCAATACATAGTGGAATCACATTAAAAACTCCTATTTCTATCCATTCACTATAAAGAAAAATTGAACTATTATCTTAGGCATAGACATCAAGATAAGGGATACACAAAATGAGGCAAGAGAGTCATACATTTTTCTCTCTTCTGTTTGTTTAGGTTTTTTTTTCACATCAACAACCATTTGTTCTGGCATAATAATTAGTGAAATGTAATATTTGCCTGTGAAAGAAGAGGCTCAGCACTATGACTTTTACAAATATTAGACACTTTCTGTTCTCTTTTTTTGCTTGGGTTGCAGCAGAACAGAGACTAAGGCCACTAATCATGGGATTCATATTAATGAAGCACAAATAAATTTGTTGAGATTGGCTGTTAGAACCTTTCTGTTCTGATCTGATTGAGTAGCACAAGACTTCAAAGGAAGATGCGTGCTTTGAATAGATATTATATGTTTATATTTGTCTAAACCACGACATGGCTGGAGAAATCAATGTAATTTTTCTGTTAAATTCTCAGAAGTATAATTATTAAAATCAAAAAAGAATTTTGAAAGTGTTATTTTTAGTAATGTGATTCATATTTATCATTTGTTGGTTGGGGTTTTTTACATGAGAAGTTTCACCTAGAATCATGTAATTTCAGGCAATATATGTGTACAGTCTGGAACATAAAGTAAAAAGGCTTTACTGCATCTTGATTAAGTAAGTAAAAACTTATGGAGAAGATAGACTACTGTTTTGCACTTCTAGCCCAGGAAGATGATAGTAACCTTTGCATTGGTCCTTTTCTTCCACCACAGGAAATATCAACATAAGATTTTAGGAATGTCTGAAGTGAGCTGTACTCAGGTACAGCTATAATTTATAGCTATAATCTTCACTACAATTTATTATTAAATTAATTTATCTCATATCCTTATAGTATTCCTTCTATTCCACTAAAGCTCTCTTTCGGAGTATTGTTCTACAAATATAGATTTTTTTAAATTGTTTTGTCTGCTGAATTTTGATTGTTTTGGATTGGATTGCTCATTTAATTTTTTTTTAAGAAGTTTTATGAGACAAATTTAAGCAGAGTTGCCTGAAGTTTTTACCTACTAAAGAGCTGAATTCTACATAATTCCAAAGAATTGACATCAAATTAGGAACAGAGTCATGCCAATGGTTCCTCATAATAGGTTGAGAAAATTCTCCTTTTAAGGATTCTTCTTTTAATGTCCTTAGCATCTTAATGTTAACTTCCTTCCACTGGCTAGAGAGAGAAGTATATGACGGCTATGTTCATACTAACATTGGTAATATGAATCCACCTTTATTTCCTTGGAAAAATAAAATCTTCATATCAGAGATTTTTGTTTTACATTATTTTATTGTTTCTAGTCTACTCCATAATTTTTATCAACCTCTAAATCCAGCAGCAACAGACGTATTTGTAGTATTGCCCAGACCAAATGAATATATATTCTGGACTGAACAGACCCTCCATACATATCTTTAATCTTTGTTTCAACACAGTTTTCAGAGAAAGCTAAAAAATCTCCAATTTGTTTTAAATCTTTGTATGTGATTAATTTCTTTTACATTCACGTCTCCTGGAATAACCTTAAAGCAGTTAAGTCAGATATTAAACATGGTAACAGTAACTTTAACAGTACTTCTAAATTAATCAGGAGTTTAGGTACTCTGGGGAAGAATAAACAGCAAAGTGAGGCTGATAATATATTGCAATGTTATACAACCCAGAGAGAATTGAAGACTCCTGCATTGATTATCTGTTGTTTCAAAACATCTTATCTTTTCTTCCCCCCCTCTAATTCAAATTGGGTATTTGCTTATGCATAGCATGGCTAGTGTTATGGGAAAGTGTTGCTTACTTCAGAGCTTTATTTCCTGGCAAGAAGAGAACGACAAAAACACGCAGGTTTACAATCGATTGAAAGCAGTGTAAACTTATTCACCACAAAGAATTGTAACAGGTTTCAGGCATGTTGAGTTGTACTCTGTGAAAATAGTCAATTAAAAAAAACCAACATATCCCACTCTGAAAAAAACACTTGTATGGCACATAGAATAAGCCAAGAGATCATGTTCAGTATATCAAATTAAGTTGAATAGTTTTGAATGAACAATTTAAAAAGTTAATCCTTTTAGTTATTCTGATTAATCTACACTATTAAGAGAAATGAGGTGAATAACAATGACATTCCTCATTGATAGGAATATCCTCATGATACTAGAATGATTAGGACACCTTGCTATATAATATTTATTTACGTAAAATCACAACTAGTCCAGACTAAGTAGAGTTAATTTTTAGGTGTTTGAATTTTTTTTACATATATTTAACTGTATGGATGATGGGGAAAAAAATATCATGACTGTAGTTACTTGCAGATTTTTTTTTGTCTAAAAATGTTCTGCTGACATGTAATGATTTTTCCTTTTATTTTTTTGGAAATATACAGCAGTGCAAGAAAACTGTTACTTGTCTTTACAGTCAGGGTACTATAACAACTAAATTGTCACACAGAAAAGCTGGAACTAGTTAAGGAATTTTGTCACTCTGAAAATGGCATCTGTCATTTCAACAGGTCATTTCACTTCATATTAGTACATGAAAAAGCACATGGATTCTATACTCAGTCTTTTGGACTGAAGTGGACATCAGACCAGTTAACTTTTCTCACTCTCTGTAGAAAAGGCACATGATACAGAAGACATGGTAAAATTTTTTTCCCAATATTTCTTTTCTCTCCTATAAAATCAATGCAGTTACTTTAAGATGTAGATAAGTAATCTGAAGTGAAGGATTAATTTCCTCTTCTAAATATAAAAGTTTCTGGAATAACTGTCTTTGAAAATGTATTTTGAAAATGTATATTTCAAAATATAATACACGTCCCCAAATAATCTTTCACTCATGTAAATGCTTGCAGGTTTTGGCTTAGTTTCTCACAATCCAAATAAATTTGAATGGACAATAATTTTCTAACGTCTCACACCTTTTTTCATTTCTCACTCTTCTCTCTATTGCGTGGTCTTTTGCCCATTCTTAAGCCTGTTTACCCTAGGGGTTCCCCCCCTTTGTCTTTGGGGCCCAACCATGTCCTTCAGCGGGTCCTACACAGGGCAGCCACAGTGCACTGCACAGAGGCACCATGGAGCTGATACAAGCCTATATATGTAAAGTGTACAAAATACATAGAATATATTGTTCTGTGCATGCAGTGCAGTGTGAAAAACATGTATGTGCTTGTGCATGAGTGTGTGTGCCCATGAGGAAGGCAGGATGGATGGATGGATGGATGGATGGATGGATGGATGGATGGATGGATGTTGCTGCTATCAAACTCTATACTTAAAAGTATAATTAATGTTAATTGGAAAAATAAAACAAAACAAAACAAAACAAAAAAAAATCACTCAAGTAAAAGTGCTGCTCCAAATTTGTGGATATTTTATTTGCCTCAATTTCACTACCTCAATTTCCCTACTTGAAGAGTAAGACAAATTATGCTGAGAAGTAGGGCAAAGTATGTGGTTGATACATATATATATATGTATAAAGGAATTAAACACAAATAGAAAAGAGTTCTCCTTTATAAAATTTACAGAAAAGTTATACTCAGAGTGTTATCTAAATCCAAGTCCATCAAAAGGAAGATCACACACAGTCTTGTAATTAAGTGCGATTGTGTTAATGTTTAATGATCTTATCTAAGAGTATCATAAACAGTTCCTCCCTCTGAAAATTTGACTCCATAATACCATCAATGTCAGGAAGCCAGAATTGTTTCTGCTTGAGTTAGTTTCAAGTAAGCTCAGTAATTTTTCACATTTAAAAAGTTTAGAGTGACCTAATTTTTGGGGGATTTTTGGTTTTACCTGTTTGTTGTGAGTGGTTTGATTTTTTGCCAAGCTTTTCCCTCAAGAAACAAGTATCTAAAACTACAGACTATACGTATTGGCTACCTGTACAAAACAAAATATTGTCAAAGCATAAATAAATGAAATTTGTGCATTATTGTATTATTTTATCTATATAGTCTTGATTCAAAGCCTGTCAAAATCAAAGGAAAAAATCTAATTATCTTCGAGTAAATTTGGGAGAATGCTTATATGTGATTCCAGCAGGTTGCCTCTTGTCAGACACCATTAACTACGAATCGTGTCTCCTGCTAACAGCAGACAACTGACACTTACATTTTATTATAACCTAGTTGGAAAAAATTATTCCAAGTTTCTTCAAAGTAGTAGAGCTTCCTTGTCGTGCTTATTTTCCCACAGAACATTTACTTATATTTTTACAGCCTTACTTGGAAAAATTGATAACTCCATCTTTAAATACATAATTTTCAGAAATACTGTCATATAAAGACTCCCTTAGAATTCCTTCATTCATGTTTAACCTGTGGTACTGAAATAACCACATGGTACTGAAATATCAGTGGAAGAATACGTTACCACGTGCACATAAAAAAATTTTCTCTTACATCTCAATCATTAAACCAAAATTGACTGGTCATTAGGAGATAGCTTATTAGTAATCTATATATGCTACTGACAATTTTGAATGACTGGATCAATTTTTCGAAATCAAAATGCCTAAGAAACACTGAATTTTCAGAGTGGACATTCAAAATTTTCTTCAAAAGTTATTTTCAAAGGTGGCTAAAGTTAGCATGTCCCTGTAGATAGGTCATCTTAGCTAAATATTAAAAAATAATTACCTAAAATAGTATAATGTCTCAAAAACATTTTAATATATTATTTTATTCTACTCTAAACCTTCTTCAAATATATTATACTTACAAACATTTTCACATATACCTCCAGCACAAATGCTTTTCTCATTGTCCGACAAACTTTTCTCTTTCTGCTTTTCGAGATAATAGTTAGTAAAACATTATGCAAGGCTTATTGCGTTCCTTATCCTGGGAGAGGAGAAGATATATGGAAAGGTACTAAATGGCTCAAAGTTGTTTATAAGGAAAATCTTGTAATTGTTCTAGTGCAGCAACACATGATTAAAACTTTGATTAAGAAAGAATATTTCAAGTAATCTGATCTTTTACAGGCTACGCAGTATCTGATCACTCGGGAATAAAAGCTCTTTTGATATTAGTGAGAGGTAAAATTTCAAAGCTATGCTAAGATGTTTTGCTCCCATTGATGTTGACAGGACTTGCCTGACCAACGTCATACACTATGTTCAAAATTCACCCTATTAATTAAAAAACAAGGCTTCAAAAATGCTGTTTACATCTTAAAATGTCCTGGACTAAGAATGTTTCTATAGAGTCACTATAGTGTTCACAGTGTCCTGGGGATCATACAAGTTTTACCCTTGACAAGTCCTGTAATGTCAGAGAAAGTGAGTGTCCTTAAAAGTGCAAATGGGTCAACACATTGTAATTCTGCCTGAAAGAAACCCAATCTTTTAAAAAAATATCTTTGAACAGAGAAAAAAAAATTGAATGCATATTTTTGATGCGTAGAATCTTAACACCATAAATCATGCATATACTTTATCCTCTGGGTACCTATTTTCAACAAAAATTTGTAGCAAAACATCGCTTAGAAAGACAATTCTGTGTGGGCAGCTGTCAAATTGTATGGTGTATATAAAAACAATATCTTTTCATACACAAACGCTTCTCTTTTTCAACTCTACAGGTAATGCCACATAACTTTGCTCAATCTTGGAAGACTGGTGTATATACAGTGTTGTGAAAGTGTTACTATTACTTTTCTCCTGTCTAAGTATTTTACATGACAAAAATCTACCACCAATAGCAACATAGAAATATCCTGACCTCCCTGCCTCTCCCCACCACTCCTCCAAAAAAAAAAATAAAACAAACAAACAACAACAAAAAAAAAAAAAACAAAGACATCAAGCAAGAAGTAGACAAACAGCCTGATCTGCTGGATGCATTCTTTAAGGCAATGTCATTGGCTTACTGTTGCAAAATAAAAAAGTCATATTTTTCTGTAAATAGAAAGCATGAGACTTTTTTTCTACTTTAATAAAGAGCCATGCAAAATAAGCTCTAACATATGACCTCCTCATCTCCTTACTCAGGCAGGAGCACACTGACTCTAACTTGGACTGTTGCTGTTTTTCTGCTACACAGGGCCAGACCATCAGTGCACAAGTGAGTCAGTGTGAATCCAAGGAACTGAATCCTCCTTTGTAGATTAGCTGTGTTAGCTGCAATGTCCACTTATAAATTATATCAGCACAATTCCTATCCTTTCATTAGACCTACATATCTTTAAACTTTGGCTGAGCTTTGTGTGCAATATACCCTTTGATACTGGTACACCTATATGTTTCATCTTAGTTGTTATCAGCTATGAAAGTGAGCAGGAGCTACCTTCATCCAGATGTACAAATTCATTTAATTGTTTCACTGATAAATTTGTATCTGTCAGTCTTTCCACTGGAACCCAAATTACACCACCATAGGTCACTGTAGCTATGACGAAATTGTAAAATTCTTTTCAGAACCCCCTAAATTCTAGTTCTGTTAAGACTTTTCTAGATCACCATGAAAGGACCAAAGGATTTTTCCTTTAATGGAATAGCTGTTCACCAGAAAAGGTTCTGTAAAAAAGTAAGAATATTGTAATGAAATATTGCTTCAATGTGTTTATCCCAAGTCATACCTTCCCTGGTGACAGCAGGCACAGATCTTTGTCTCAAATACCGTCATCACTTAATTTTCTCAGGAAACCAGTCTGATTTTTATTCCTCATCTTTCTGTAACATGTAAAAAAGAATGATAAATATTTGTGTTTTCCAGTAACAAAGCAGTGAATACTGAAGTTCCTTTCTTAAGGGTTAGGGTATTTTTATATGTATTTTGGCTTCATTAGACGTTTCAAGGCAATTTAAATGTCAAATGTGCTTTTCTTCTGGTAGTTTTATTAAGATGTCAGAGTTTACTTTAGTGTGCCCTGGACATGCCTATTTATTTATGGATTCAATAAATAAAAGATCCTGTGTGCAATAAAATGATCTAACTGAACAGTAATTAGTGTTCTGATATGTGGTGGAATAAGTAACTGTAAGAAGCACACCCACTCTGTAACTATTAATACAGCATTAGAGACTTCTGGCATTGCACAGCACATTTGTTCCAATTTCTTCTGATATTGGATCTGGATTTGTTTTCCATGGGATTTGAACCAGTTATGTTTTTGTTAAAGTTTAAAGGAAAGGAAAATCACCTCTTCTTTTTAAACTGATTTGCAATTTTTTTCCTGGGAATGTAAAGCCATTTGTAATAAAAGTTAAAACATTAGTGTTGCATCTTCTTTGATAAGTATCCAAGACTTTCTGTGAGTCTTAAACCCCATGTTTTTCCAGCATCCTGTTTTTAATGTAAAGGTTTAGGGATTTTAGTTGTAGAATCATTCATTAAGAAATGTAGGATTTAGAGAAAATCCACCATAGTAATTTGAGGCAAATTAAGATATGAGACATCTGGAGGGAAAATCACATAATGTTATTATGATTATTATTTTAAAGATTTTTATAATAATGCCTATATTTTTTTGGAGTTCTAACTAAATTATGTCAAGCACTTAAGATGCAAAATTATATGAAAAGGTAAATTATGTTGCTATGAAAAGGTAAATTATATTGCAGGTCACATGAGGAAATTTAGAGAGTAGAAAATTAGAGAAATATAGAGAAATAACAAAGAGGGAAGAACAGCAGATATTAAAAAAATAATATAAGAATTAATGTAGACAGAAAAGAGTGGAAGTCTTCTGTGGAAGCATAAGGAAAAATAAAAGCCAAAACATACAAAGATGAGGCAACAGAAAGGAATTAGGTTCAAGGTAGTATTTAAATAGCTATGTCATCTCTGTATTTCATGACAAAATATCATTCTTAGTACTTATTTTATTAATTGATATGGTCTTCAATATTTTTCTTAATCCTTTTTCGTTTTCCACTTTTTTTGGGGGGGGGTCTCATTTACGTGCTTTTTTTGCCATAATCGTTCATTTCTACTCTGAACTATTTTCTTATTGTTTGTTGGTCTTATATTTCAGTCCCATACTCATCCTCTTGCTACCAACTCAGTGATCATTCTAGAAGTGTCTTTAGTAGAACATTTCTATTATTTATCTTGAAAAAATAGGCTGCTGAGAGAAACAGATAAAGTATTTAAAGTATGTGAAGAAATCAATGTTTAACATTATAAAAAAATGACAGACTGAGATTTAGCCAAGATCATGTTTTTTGCAAAACTTCTAAGGACGCTTTCAAATACTGTTGTATTTGTTATAAATTGAAATATTTTAATGAATATGTGTACAATGAGACAATTTTTAAACAAAATCTCGTATTTCCGGTTAGTTCAATTTCTTCAACCTTTTTGTGCTTTGAGATGAAGATTATCTGGACATTGTAAGATAGGTTTTATGTCATAAAGAGACATTAAAAAAGAGTCACTCAGTCTTTTCAAGCTAAAACTGCTTCATGTTTAAATCGTCATTTCCAATCGTGAACTAAATTTGGTTTAATATGGCATTTATAGACAAAAATTAGAGTTTTAGTGTTCCCAGAAATCACTTTCTTTAGAATTGCTTATTTTAGAATCCAGTGAGTTTTTTTCTCCCTGAGTGACATTAAACCAGTGACACTTTGTCTGCAAGTGAATGCACATTACGACCTTGTCCTTCACATTTTTGTTTTTGCTACCTGTTTAGGTAATCAGTACAGTCTGAATGCTACTACTAATATCAATTAATTCAGGTCAAAAGCATAACAGCAGGAAAAAGAAATCAGTCAGTTACCATATGAAAACCCAAGACGCTGGGGCACCTTATGGTATGTGCAAACAATTCACTATACAATTTCTGGAGAGAGGAAACTGGCATACTGTTGAATACTGTTTTCCTTTGGGTAAAATTTTAATTAAAAAAGCAGCATGGATACAGGTTTTTGATCTTCACTATTCAAATAGCTGAGATAGCTGTTTGAATTTTAAAATCTTTAAAGTATTTCTTTTTTTTTTTTAAAAGGCTTCTGTTATCTTAGCCTTAAAACTCTTTATAATATGATGGGCCTGATTTTATGAGCAAAGTTAAGCCTGAAGTACATCCTGAGAAAACTTATGATGGGATAATGAAAATTTGCAATTAGTCTTCCTAGGTCAAACTTTAAAACCCCTCAGAGAATATGCTCAGTTGTAAGGGACCCATAAGGATCAGTAAGTCCAACACTTGGCCCTGCACAGGATGTCCCCAAGAGTCACACTGTGTGCCTGAGAGCGTTGTCCAAACACTTTTTGAACTCTGTCAGGCTGGTGCTGTGATCGCTTCCCCGGGGAGCGCCCTCCAGTGTCCAAACACCTTTATCTATTATCTAACCTGAACTTTCCCTAATACAGCTTCAGGTCATTCCCTTGTGTCTTTTCACTGATCATGACAGACCAGAGATCAGTGTCTGCCCCTTCTCTTCCTGTCACAAGGAAATTGGAGACTGCAGTGGTGTATCAGTCTCCTCCAGGCTGAACAGACCAAAGACCTCAGCCGCTTTTCATGCTGCTCCCCTCTTGCCCCTTCACCATTCTCATTGCCCTGCTTTGGACACTTCAATAACATCATATCTTTCTTATATGGTGATGAGTGAAACTGCAGATAATATTTAAGGTGAATACTGTTTTCATATCTGAGGCATGAGGAAAGGTAACTCGTGTCATACACACCTGCTGTAATTCACAATGGCCAAGGATGTCCAGGGTCCTGCAATGTTCTGACACTCACCTGAGCCTTGGGAGACATACTCCTATCTTATCAAGGAGGCACACAGCTGGATACTCCTATATCCATACAGCTGGATCATGAAATGGAAACAGGGAGGGAAGGTCATGGAGGAGCCTTGTGTCCAACTTGTAAGCTGTATTTCTATGTAAGCAATTCTGCATGACCTTTTACCACACTTCTGCTCTGCATTCTAAGGTGATCAAATTTGTATTCATATAATACATTTGTGTAAATAGAGTTCCATCAATATATGCTGTAGCCAAGGGTGAATGTTAAAAAAAGTATACATTTTCTGTAAAGATTATTTTTCCTTTCTCAGTTTAATATGGTTACTAGAGGCATATGAGCACTTAATTGACGTCCTTTCAGTTTGTGAAGCACTAGGCATTTCTGGAATGGGTAAAAGCTTAGTTATTTCTGATTTCTAAAGCCTGGGGGTATAGAAGCTAAAAGGATTTTTTTTCTTTATTTTCAAACCAAACAGCAGTTTGTGCTTACCTTTGGATATATGAAGATGTGATGTCTGCTTATTACCTGCAGAAATATAAATACAAAACTAGAATAGTTGCAGCAGTAAAGGTGAAGCATTTTAAAAAGTCAATGTAACAAGAACTAATACAAGGAAAAAGGAACATCTTACCTTCCTACTTCTAAGAGATGATAAAAGCAAAATCAGAAATATCCATGAGGTATGTATAAAGAAAAGTTTAACTTGACAAAATTTGCAACTCACAACTTCCAAAATATTTTTTGGATATGAATGTCATGTAAGATGGATTAATTACCTTTATTTTTAACATTTAAACTTTGCTTTCTATTTCTGAATCAGTCATGTATGAAATATTTGTAGGAGTCAGATTAGAAGCATATGAGTAGGAAAGTTATTTCAGTGTCTAAACCTATAGTAAAGTTTCACCTACAGAGGGAACACCTCTGAAACCTTGTGCATGTTTGAGTTTGTGTCCCAGATGTGGCTTGGCTCCATGTTGGAATTAAATCCGAGGATTCACGATTCCTCCTTCAGTTCCTATATTTTTACAGAAAAAAAGTGTCAAATGCATGAATTGGAAGGTAGCTATCAGGAGGACCAGAGCTCTCACCTGGAAACTTAGTGGGTCAGCATATCAAGTCACATCTTGCAGCTGACATCAGCTGCACATCACAAATATAATTTTGACATACCTCATAATAAACTTCTGGGGGTACCTACCTTTCTCCATTGATTGCAAATTCATAGAATTATAGAACCATTTATACCGGAAAAGACCCTTAGATCATCAAGTTGAACCCTTAACCATGCACTGACACATCCACCATAAAAACATGTCCTGACGTGCCACTGCTACTTGTCTTTTAAATACCTCCAGGAGTGGGGATGTAATCACTTTCCTGGGCAGCCTGTATCAATGCTTGAGAACTGTTTCAGTGAAGAAAATTTTCCTAATATCCAATCTTAACTCCCCCCAGCGCAAATGAAGGTCACTTCCTATTGTTGATCATTTCTTACTTGGGAAAAGAAGCTGACCCTGACCTCACTACATCCTCCTTTCAGGCAGTTGTAAAAAGTAGTAAGGTCTCTCAGCCTCCTTTTCTACAGCACGACCAACCTTAGGTCCCTCTGCTGTTCCCTATATGACTTTTCTCTAGAGCCTTCATCAGCTGTTAGTCTAGTCTGACTAGTTCAGTCTCAGAGGTCTAGAAAAGGTAATCAAATACCCCTTGAAATTCCCTTAATATCTTTCCTGACTGCCACATGTTTTTTATCCTCTGAAAGTCTCATACAGCTGTTGGAAGCCATCTGAAAATGTAAAACCAAATATCTAAGTTCACATTACCATCAAAAGATTAGAAATCTAGAAATCAGTTGCTCCATATAGAGACCTACTCTGGTTTGAGATGGTTGGCTCCCATTTCATAGTTATACCTCCTGCTGAATAAGAGTCTGGTACAGATATATGTTATGGCAGATTATTCACCATGCAGGTAATGTATTTAAGTAGATATAAATTAATATTTTTATAGATGTACATATAGCCAAAGATTTTAGCTAATATGTTTTTCAAACTCTTATCTGTGAAATTATTGTTATTACAGAGTTAAAGTAACAATATTTATTTCATTCTCATAAGGAAGCTATGTTACATATTTGGTATCTGTAAGAGGTGTTTTGGTTACCTCAGTAACATGGGCTTCAAGTCTTTCTATGATGTACAGAGAAGAAAACTGAACTAGTACCTGTGGCAGAGCAGGTCATAAATACATTCCTTCTGAAACCTGTATTATTTCCTTGTGCTTACAATTTATGGGATCAAGTTTTCAAGACAACATAAATCTTAAAATTTCATCTTATAGACAAGTTTGAGTGTCCAGTCAAGGGCCTCTTATGTATTTAGTTTGTTACATTCTGGATCCATCCACCCCTTTTCTGAAGACAACTGACAATTAGGAAAGATCTAATTTTTTTTATATGTTATTCAGACTTGAAGAAAATAATTCCTCTGTATCCTTCACCAATTTCTTGGACTATTTCCAGCTCTAATTTTGTCTAGTACCTTTCCTCTTGCATTTTTGCCATTCTTCTCATTACCTATGTCTTAATATTCTCTGCAACAGTTCATAATTCCTTGCCTTCTGTAAATACTGTCATAAATTAGAAACTTTCTATACAAAGGTTTGTTTTCTTAAAAATAGTGGAAGTTACAAAGCCTACCACAACCCCTTCTGTATGGCTATCTTGTAAGTCACATATCCTGTATATATATATATATATATTTCAATTATTAAGAAAAATTACTGGTTCAGTGAGAGTATTTTATATTTAACACCTCACCTCAAGACAGGGAAAATATTGTTAATTTAGTGAAACTGATAATGCGAGCAAAATAAACACCTACACCCAGAATATGGGGTTTTTGCACATTGGAGGTGTTACTAATGTTATTTTCATCTATGAAATGGCTATTACAATAAAAAAATATTTATGGGTAATTCACATATATAGGCTTATATATAATAATCTATATTTTAAAAATTGGATGTTTAAGTTTCTGTAGTTTGGGTGTTTTGTGAGAGTGTTGTATTTTAGGGTATTTAAATGGAGCTTGTTTGGGTTTTTAAAAATATTTAGCAGTAATTGCCTTTGTGATGTTTTCATCATTGATAAATAATTTTCCTTGGAGAAATTGTACTGTTTTAAAGAATGGCCTTGATAGAATTATTTCTAACAGATAGAAATTTACACAATCTTCTCAAGTTACATGCCTCCACTAACTGAATGACAAAAGTACCTTGCAAGATTTTATCTAAAATACTTCTCTGATTATGAGAGTGAAATGTGGCTTTGTGGAATTATAAGATGAATAGACATGTAAGAAGTGTGAGAAAATAGACATACCAAGAAGAAGATTTTAAATGTGTTTTAGGAATTCCGCAGGCCTGTCTTCTGATTTAACTTTCTGGCCATTACATAAAAATTGTTTTCCAGTATGGAATACTCTGCAGATATCCATTGTTACTCTTTTGGGTAGTGCTGTTAAAAAAGGCTTTTTCTCTGATAGAAACTGCACCTAGTCAGAACTTTGTTTATATAAATTATGCACATGCATAAGCTAAGCATACAGATTTATGTTTTGTGTGACCCTTTTAACTCTCTGTACTTGCTGTTAAGTTGTATATTTTTCCATAGGAGCACTGTAACTCATAAGAAAATGACTAACGCTGAGAACTCAGTTAAGTCTCAAAAATAGGCATTAGTTTTGAGGCCTGGCACTCCTTTTGGGAAATCAAAGTTTTTATTGCCAGATAAATTAGTGCTTCAAAAGTATGAATACAGATGCTGTTTGCAAATTTGTCACAATCTGTCTTCCAGCAGAAAGAATTTATACTGTATATAGTAATGGAAAACAGAAAACTGCATATTTCACTAAATTGCAGCTGTGTTGGGAAGATTTATATGGTTGTTTTGTGTCAGAGAAACATATAGGTCTCTCAGTACTCACTTCAGTATTCCACACAGGACTCTGGAATTCTTATTTTAAAGTTATTTTATACTTTTTAATAGAATAAATAAAATATAGCACTTTTTGTTGAGAAAGTCATACATAATAACTATGTTTATCAATGTTTATTGCAGAAGATGACTGTATTAACTGTGTTATTCTCACTACAGGCTTGACAGACCATATGTAAGAATTTTAGTCTTCAACCCATTTTCATAATTCCTAAGTGTCCACTCAGTGCAGTATTAAATGTTTTAGAGGACTTGTATATCATCCTAGGTGGGCAATCCTGGAAGAAATGCCTAGACTAAGTGACAAAGCCACAGCTTTATTTTTATTATAATCAAGTTCATTCATTTAGAGATTGAATATTCTCAGATAACAGAAAGCTGAACCCAGCAAGTTTCTTTTTGCTTCCATGCCTTTACATAATGGAGTCCTACTTTTCCTTTCTTTTTCACTTTTGTTTTTTTCTTCCTTACTGTCAATTCCCTTACAGCAACCAGCCTTCAAAACAAGAGCTAATGCTTTTTTTGCAGTTGTGAAGTATTGGATCCAATTACTCCCAGCAAAAACAACAACAACAAAAAAACCAGAGTTCATTTTAATAGGATTTGTAGTAAAACAAGGCATATAAAAATCAGATGCATAGGCAAAGAATTTTTCATCTTTAATCATTAAGCTACCAGTACAAATTGAGCCCTGCAGTTATTTCATTCCCAAAGGAGAACAGAGATTTAAAGAATTCAGAGGATTAAATATTTGTGTTTGAGTGAACATGCTAAGTGTTTTTGTGGCTGCTATCATTAAAACTGTATTTCAATACTTTATTTCAAATGCATCCAACACATGTTCTGTCCAAATAATAGCTTGAAACTGTTACTAGATATGGGGCATTAAGGTCACCTGTGTTACATCACCATCCTTTCCACAGATGCCCCTGTTTGTCTGATTAAGAACATATTGTTACCCTATGTCAACATAGACAATCTAAACTTAGCATTTTTTACTCAATAGCAAAGAGCTACATACTACAATCTTTTATTTCTAAGACAAAAATGTTATATATTGCCAGACAAATTTTGTTCTTCCTTTGAACTCCTGAAAATCAAAATATGTTCTACCCAAATTTTTCTCAGTGTTTGTCATGCTTTCCCATGACAGTGGAAACATGGGTCAGGTAAATTTTTATTACACTGCTATTGAAAAAGACTAAGAAGTTAATAGCAAGATGACAAAATACCTAACCATTGTGAGAGAAATTAGTGAGAACTTGTCAAATACAAAGCACCCACTTGCAATAGGCCCAATCAATGTCCTACACATACAGTTTAACATGTCCTACAGAATAAATGCTTAATGACAATTACTCCCTTTTTATTTTTAATTTCTGTATATTTAGTATATTTCGGTATGCATCAAAGATATATCAAAATCTAAAATAGTTTGCTGGCTCTCCAGATAGCTATAGACCACCTAGTGGTCTGCTAATCTAACATTTTAATTTATGTTAAAGCATGTTTTTTACATTCAGAATTTCTTTTCCTTATGAGTCTTTAAGCTATTACTGCAACCCATGTTACACCTCTAGTTACGTAGGAAGTGTGACAAAAAGCCGTAATTTTCATGATCTTTCGTCCTCCCTTTTATTTAGGGACTATTAATTTAGGGAGGGAAGTTAGGAAATGCTTCCCATTATAATATATATGAAAATAATCCTCCTATATATAGCATTTCATATAGTCTTCTCAAAAGCCTAGAATGTAGAGTGGACTATATATAACATCTGTAAATGATAAATAAATAAATGACTGTAACATTTTTGAGGGCAATTCATCTCATTATAAAACAGCCATTTACAAGTAGAGAAGTGAATAACGCCTTGACATCGCCAGTTCTGCCCAAAGATTATAAAGACAATCTGGATCTGTCAGGATATATATCCCAGTGATGTTACTAAACTAAATGTTGTGTATGGGCTGAGCATTGCCTTGCCCTGACCTCTAAGGTTGCCTATTCAGGGTTCCACATGCTCTTCAGCTGTTCAGTTTTCCAGTGTCCCACAGTAAGAGACCCTCCCAATAATATTTAGTGTTTTGAACATGAGAAAACTAAGACCTGACTAAAAAAAATCTGGTATTCTTTAAATTCCAATTAATATATAATCTTTAAAAACTGCTTTGGAAAATATTTCACTAGATGTTCACACACTGCCATCCATTGTCTAGGTATCATGGACAAGAATCTCTAACAGATCTCTTGAAAAACTTTAATAATGCACACCTGCAGTGGTATCATCTTTGCATGAACAGAATGGAACTGATAGGGTTATCCCAATTCATGAGTATGAGTTTTGTATAAAGATGTCCAGATGGACTGGAATATGTACATGTGTAGGAGGGCAAGTGCAGGGTGTGCCTGAGAGATAGAAAGAAGCTGCAGATGGTGTTTGACTGTTGAACTGAGAATATGTATCTGTAATTTATCTGGAAGATGAGGTAAACAGCACATTAATTAAATTTGCAGATGATACCAAATTGCAAACACCACTGAGAAATGATACAAAGCAAAGTGACCTAGAAAAGGTTAGAAACACATGCAAAACTTTAAAAAGTGATATATAATCTTGGGAATGGAAGCTAGTATATTGAAAAACAGACCTTAAATAAACTAGAGATAACTG
>WBND01000189.1:913132-934156 GCA_013398595.1 Tychaedon coryphoeus
AAAAAACTTTGTGGGATAAGTTTCCCCTGAGGAGGGCCACTTTATCCTCCACAGGAACTGAATTTGGCTGCACAGTTAGGCATCTAGTTCCTTAAGAAAGTAAGAAATTTATGTAAGAAGTGTAAAGATGAAAAAGGACCTATGGGAGATGCGTGTTCTTCTGAAGCAGAAGCTGGATGTCAGACAGGCTAACAGGTATCTGAAATGTTACTGAACATATGTTTGGTCAACTGGCACTCACTTGGATTCTTTTTCAGAGCAATTAATGGTATTTCATTCAGCTGCACACTCTGCAGAGGCAGCTCATGCCATCTTCAAACCATGCAGTTATCAAAAGCATGCGCACAGGGCTGACAGGGCAAGCTTACTGCGCTGTCTGAAATACTCTACACGATTCCACCTGGCCTGGGACTGCTGACTGTTGGTTCAGAGCAGAGTGAATTTCCTTTTAATTTTCTATTTTTCCCCCCACTTTTTTTTAATATATCTGAAATCCTAGAAAGTTTCAAATAACAGTAGACAGCACTGTTCAGGTGACTGTTGGAAGTGTTGGAACTTTTAGGCTTACAGTGGTCATGAGATTACTCTGGACATATGAATAAACTCTCCATTAACTATAATGAGAGCTTAAAAAGTTTGCTCATAGGAAAACACCTTTCTTGAAATAACTGAATTTTAGGATCAAGTGTTTGAAGGTGGATTTCGTCTTTATATGGTTATCTCAATACAGGCATGGTTGGTGTACGTTATAAAAGCTGTATCTTATTAAGGATATCCAACACTATGTAACAGCCTTTTCATTCACAGATTACACAGGATCCCATAGGGTGTCTCAAACAAAAAAGAATAGTCTCTGTTCCATCAATTAAATTCAAATCTGAATGCTGAGTAATATAGACGTCTTGACTTCCCTGTGGCCAGCATTTTACATTAGCATGTGAGAAGTTCTTGATAAATATTAATAAACTATAGAAGTATTTTGGAAACATTTATGTAATAAGAGTTCCTGTAATTATCTCCTCTAAAAATGTGATCAAATAGATACCCAAATCTTTATTAACATTCCATGCATTTTCAACAGCTGGATTTGTTTTCAGTGTTGTATTTGTATTATTAATAATTTAGAAGATAATTATTTTCTTTACCTTTGTTGTTGTTGTCACTTTGTTGTGTATAAATGTTTTGGGGTAATTCTGTCTTTTGAGCATCATAAACTGTAACAAATGTTTTTTGATTCACTTACAAATTATAAGAGAAGAGCCATGAAATTTTCCTAACCTTTTCTGCAGCTCAATAAATCACAAACAGACAAGAAAGTTAAGCACTGCTTCAGTGGAAAATCAGCAGACAGATGTAGCACACATTCCCCTCAAAATAATTCAGAACCTGTTCCAATTTATCAAATGCCTACTTTATCTGTCAAAACAATGTCCTTTCTCAAATAAAGGGCATTGTTTCTGCAGCAAGAAAAAGGTTCTGATGTATTGTTATCTGCAAATGGATGGTGGAATAATGGAATAACAGGCAGCATTTCAAGCTAAGAGATCAAAGGGCAGAATACATTACAATTCTTGTTAAAATAAATTAGACTGAAATCGTAATTTTAATAAAGACATTTATAACCTTAAACAATATTTTTTTGAGTTCCCAGATCAGCAGAAACAATAAGAAAATCCCTCTAAATATATAGGCTGATGCATTTTTTCCCATTGTGTGAACTTCAAATTTCAATAATGTAATGTACATTAGTTGGTATCTTGTGCTGACATGACACTATCTTACATTTGCAGAGGAAATATTTTCAATAGCTTTATTCATTTTTTACTGTATTTTCATTTTACCATCATACTACAAAAGCATGTTTAGATTTATAGATTAAGAATTTCTGTAAGCAAAATTTGGTATCTTGAAATCTTCTGGGATAATTTTGATCTTTAAATGTTCAACGATGTAATATGATATTAAGTCACAATATAGAATCAAACTCCTCCTTATAAGCAGCCATCCTTCCCAAATTCCACTAATAAAATTAAATCAAGAATTAAATCCTTTTAAATCCCTATCCTCTCTAGAGTAAATTAGAAAACAACAACAAAAAAAAGTAAATTGTTAATAATTGTCAATTAACCAAACACAGGCAAGAGTTTTAAGTATTTAGCCAATCTGTTTACTCAAATCTGGTTCTATTATTAAGCCATTGTAATGCTCAGATACTTCCTTTAACCTCAACATGTCAGATATTTATGAAGATTCCTCCAGCCAGCTTGATCCTGAGCTGAACTGTGACAACTTTGCACTGATGTATCTGTCTCTTCCATGATTGCATGTGGCTCTTTCATTCTTATATTCTTCCATTTTTCAATTCTTCTTTATGTAACTGTGACCTCTGCCAGTTACTAGGTTTTTCTCCTTATAATGCATTCTCTAATATCATAGAATCCTCTAAAAATCTGTGATTGAATCAACTCCTTTAGAAAATTATTCATTTATAATTTGCTAATGACAGCTTCAAAAGTTAGCAATATTTCTTTTTTTAATAAACAGTTTACTTTCTCCTTGATACTCATAACCTCTAAAACAGAGTCTCAGTATTCTATGAAAAGAAACCCAAGGATAAGAATCACAGCAAAGTAAAAATGAGAACATTTTGCTGTATATCCTCTGAGGTTAGATTTATTTCCAATCTAAGTTTTTATTTTGATGCCATTCCAGTGCAAGGTAAAAACTAAGCTCATCATCTTTAAACTTGGACATCTGTTAAAGCTCACTTGTGCCAGCTTTTGCTCAACTGCATAAGTAGATGTCTGTGATTATAAATAGTCCAGCTGAAATCAATTAGTCCTTGTACAGTGCAATACAGCTGATGGGGAATTCTAGAATTTTCCTAATTAAGATTAGACTAACCCAGAAAGATTACTGATATTATAACAAACTTTGACCAGTGTGAAACTGGGTAAAATTGTGGAAGAGTCATTGCATCCCCAGTTGCACATCAGCAGTCCCTGGCTCGAGGTAGCTCAGCACACTTTTGCTACCACCACTGTGTGAGAGCCTTCTCTGTTCTTTTGCAGGCTGGATTAAACAACTTAATTCAGAAATTTGTACCAGTGCAACTGATTTTGCCCACACGTTGTGCTAGGGACCACTCACATGAACAAAGATACTGAAAAGTTGCAGGATGACTGCCAGCTAGTGTGTAATGAGAAAAAACTAGGTATTAGAAATTGTCACTTCAGCACAGCCCAAATGAGAAGCGGTTGTGTATTTAAGTCTCAAAGGTATGCAGGATTGGGATAGTACATGTAGACTACAATTCATTGAGAAATGAGGCATTCTTTTACTGCTTTTTGCTGCTGGAAGCATTAGAACAGCATTAGTTTGTCTTAACCAAGCAATGTACCATTTTTCAGGACAGTTTTGTTGTATTGATCAAAACAAATTTAAACCAACAGATAAATAATGAATCTTGCTAGCAGAATAAATAAACACTAATGTTATGGCATTTAGACATGCATATTCGAGAATCACTTCGAGATCTTCATCCTACCTATATTTTCAAGTAGTTGACAATAGTTTTATCATTTTATAAGCACATGGCTGAAAACTCAAGTTAATTTTATATAAGAAATTATGAATAGATAAATTCTTATGACTTATATTTACACTCACAAGTGATGAAAATTAGGAACTGAGACACAACTACAAATGTAATTTTAATTTATAAAGATATTCTGTAGCTATTGACAAAAGAAGATGGTCATTAAATAAAGATTAATGAGGAAGCGAATTAAATTCAGAGAATGTGAAGATAAAATAAAAAATGTATCTGGAGAAAACAAACCTTTTTCTTCCAGATATTCTTAATCAAAATCAGAGACAAAACCTAAATTGAAATGGTTAATTAGGACCCAGGCTGAAATCTCTAGGCAACCAGAATGCCAGCTGAAATTACTGAGGTTTTCAGATGCACAGATGATTAGGAATTAGGATGATCCCAGATCAGCTCAGTTTATACATAGGACCACAATCTCTATTGAAATCTGACTTTGAGTTGCTCTGGAAGCAAGCTGGAAGAATAGAAAACATGCAATTTGAATATCAGCCATAAACTATCTGAAACCAAAATCAACAGAGATGCATCAGTGTAAATGGCTGGTAAAGAGTAAATAATTTGCCATAAGTCTCTGCAGAGCTGCAGCAGGAACTTTTCCTCAGAGTCATCTACAATGCTGAGAAAGCAAATTAAGACCTTGTTAACACAGTCTCTGCTGCCTTGCCCGTTACATACTCACCCCTTTCCATGAAACAAACACAAAATTGCGACTAAAAAAAAATTGATAATTCTGATGTGATAGCACATTTTCCAGCGGAGGATGGCATGACAAAGCACAGGAGACTGGGAACTAAACCTACCATATTTAAGACATGCAAAGTACCTCATGTTGAGTGAAAAAAAATATCAGCAAACCCACTAACACTGTCTTTGGAACGTTTTCAGATTCATGTTTCTGCATGACATGATATAAAAAAAAAATCATGTAGGATTTTTGGTTTGGAACAGTGTCTAATCTTTTGACTACATACTTCTTTTTCTTAAGAGAGAATTTTGTCAGCAAAAGTTCAAAAATCCAATGCATAGGAAACAAAGTGAAAAAATGTTAATTAAAGTGATCAAGACTATAAAGAGTACTTTCTGTGTGAGAAAGAATGCTCACAGAAAAAAAAAAGGTAAGAAAAAAATTGCCTTCTTAAGGAAGTTAAAGTATTCAGGAAATGTTTTATTCACTGATAGCCAAAAAAACAGGATCTTGCCTCTTTACAATACAAAGTAATGAAGTATAAAATAAATTATATACAAGTGATTTGACAAAGCTCTTCCTAACTGTAATAAAATTTCACAAAGTGGTCAAAAACCGCATTGTTATCTACAATTTCCACTAATACAATTCTGCTCAATTATCACTTTTGCTTCAAAAGCTAGATTCACATTTTTGCAGATGTGAAAGAAAAATGAAGCCACGTGTGTCACTCTGCTTTCAAAAAAAAGATCAACAAAGTGGTTTGTGGTTCACATTTCCACCCTTTTCTAACAGAAATTCATAGGAAATCAAGTGTGGAACTGAATAGATACATAATATCCTTATTTTACACTTGATACTCGCATGTTGATCTTGTAATTAGGGAAAGAAAATCAAGACAGTTTAATCTGGCTTCTCTCAGGAAAATGGCTTGAAGAATATAAAGACCTGTATACAGTCATTAATTTAGAAGGTAACTGTGACTAATACTTAGATGAACACTTAGGCTTATGAAACCTTGATCTTGTCTACTAAGTAGCTTTGTAAAAGGTAGTCCCAAATGGAGCTCTTTTTCCATTTATCATTTAGTTTGAAAAGGAAAAACAACACATTTCATTTACATTTCAACAAATTATGTTGACTTTGGCAGTGTATAGTATCAAATTAAATTGCTACACATCATATTTTTCTCCAAGGTTAAAATTAATTGTGACATTGAGTAGATAGTTAAACATACAGTAAAATGACAATTTAAAAATGAAGTATTTCATGCTTAATTAAAAAAGGTTATTCATAACTTCCCATTTGGACTGTTTTACAGTTCTATATCATTTGAGATACACATCAAAACATGAAAATAAAAACTATGGATCTTCCAGTCTAATACACAGCTTACAGTAAAGGGAACTTTGAATATCCCCTTAGAGATTTCGGCAATGATTTTCCACTCCATTACACCAATTTCATACTGGGGTAAGTCCATTGATGTCAATGGTGTTACATCAGCTTAAAAACAATATGACAGAATAGAAGATCAAGGTTATTCAAGCTCTTATTTATGGTTATGGAAAATTACACACGTCTGATGTACATAACAAGACTCTTGTATTTTTTTGTTGTTTTGTATTTCTCCGATAATGAAAATGTCCTCTTATACAAAAAGGCAGAAAACTGAAGTTGAAACATAACAGATATTTACCAGCTAAACATACATAGGTGTAGACAGCAAATGCTGGTTGTAAAATAACCATGCAAGATGACAGCTGCTCAGCTATACTAAAATTAAATGTGAGAAAAGTTTGAATAGACTGAATTTTCAGAATTTATGAAGTCCTAGGGAACTATAAATCAGGAAGTTAATAAGTTTAGGATTATAGTTAGTTCTGCAGTGCTAGCATTTTATATTTATTTATTTACCTTAGTATTTTATTTTAATTTATTTTATATTTCTAGAAATTTAACCAGACTGATTATTGAGAATTTGTGAAATAGGTTGCTCTTGAAACAATAGCCCCATAAGTAAAAATGCTGTCATAGTCACAAAGTTAGCTACAAAGACGGTCTCCTTTTGGAATCATAAAATTGATCTAACTGGCTGAATTTTCATCACAGCTAAGTGACTTTAACTGAGAGCAGTATGAATCTACTTCTAATACACAGCGCTGCCCAAATATTCCACCAAGCTGCTTGCACAACCTGTCTGGCCTGTGGGAGAGCATATCTGGGTTTTCTGTGAAAAACTCTGGAGTGTCTGTGGTGCGGAATTAACTTCTCTTGTCTTCTAGGTAATATTGCCCTTCACAAGAGCAGAGGAGATAGAGGCATAGGATTCTCCCTCTCCTAGCTCATGCTACAAGTAATGCTGGAAAGACTGCAAACCCTTAGGGATCTGTAGATTTATCCACAAAGGTTTGTAAGAAACATACACAGACAGTCAACATGGATGAGTAGCTGTTTTATTCTCAAGCAGAGCTAGGAATCATGTCTTCATGGAATCCTGGGTTGACTCATCTAGCTTTTCATTCATGGAACTTCCAGATTTTTTTCTACTGAAGTATTACCTAGCAATACCTTCACCCTCCTTATATTTGTGCAGTAATTTTTTTGTCTAAGAGCACTTTGCATTTTCACTTACTGAATTGCATGCTTTTCTTTAATACAGTTTCTCTAATTTTCATAGATTTTTTATTCTACTGCCAAAACCTCTAAATACAAACCCCTTCCTCTGTATCTTGGTGTCATTTACAGAGTAAGACCCATTAAGAGCACATGTTCTTAAATAGTCAAAATCACTAACAGATAATTTTGATAGGCTTAGGTCATTCTCTTCTCATTTTTCTCTTTCCTTCATTTTTCCAATATTATTGTGATCTTCTCTTTAACACTTTGTCGATAGTTTTCTAACTAGGTTATTTTTGCCATTGGAAAACATAACATGGGACTATGTCAACAGCTCAAAATTTACAACATTCACTGCCTTTCAATTCTCACAAAGCCTTCTCTCTCGGAAAAGAAGAAATGATAAGTTGTTTGAAGATAAAGATGTGAATTGTTTCTTGTCACCTAAATATTACAATCTTTTATGTGGCTGGATTTTTGCCCAAGGGTTTTATTTACTTTATATCTGTAAACAGATGCAGGCTTGGAATTCTATTATTACAAGGAATTGTGAGTAAGGCTACCCTATAAATGCAGTAGTATCCACCAGCTGTTGTATTTTCTTCTGAAAATATTTTGGAAAAGAGCAGACAGTGTAGTATAAAATCCTTTTATTTTATTAAGCACCACATTTTGGCATCTAAATTTAGTGGTTTGCAGAGTATCTACTTATCAGGAGGAAACTCAATCTATTTGCCTAAACATACATATATAATACCATCCAAAATAGAAGAGCTAGGTTATCATACTCAGCCCTTAGCTGCAGAAAAGTATTTATTTCCAGTTCATTCTTTGTCATACACCCCTGAGTAAAATGAAGCTTGGACATGTAGACCACATGTAGACTGATACACTGTAAATGCTACATTTTGTTTTTTTGAATCTATACTTGAACTCAAAAGAAATATCAGATTAATTTAACTGAACTATTAAAAAAACAAAAAAAGAAAACAAACAAAACAAAACAAAAAACCCAAACAAAACAAAAAAACCAAGCAAAACCCAACCCTCAAACCTCAAATACTATTGGAAGAAACAAAAGCCAAACAGCAACAAAAACTTAAATTTAATAACACAATGTATAAAAAATGGAAAAATATTGATGTAAACAAGAATGTACACCAGTCTATAAGAAATATACCACAGAGAACTTGGATATGCAGATACATATTAAAAAAATACTTTGAGTTAGTACAAAAGAATGGAGAGTTTCCTGTTTCTCCTGGGTAAAAGGTAGGCTAAATCAGACTGGGCCCTCTGCCAGGTCTTTTATCCTGTTGCAGACTCATTTCACGCTGAACTGAGCCACCTTCTGGAAAGGTCTTTCTTCTTTGATTTAGAATTAAAGTAGCCAAGTGTCTTACACTAGCAGCTAACATTCAGATGGCTATAGTTCAGTAAGATTAAACCCATCTTGTCTATTCTCCTACTTCAACTGTTTTGTCGAGTTTTAATCTTGTGCTTCAAAAGTTACATCAGTGGCGTAAAAGTAGATTGCCAGAAAATAACTTCCTTGCTTCCTGGATCATCTCATTGACCAGTGTTTTTATCAATGATACATTGACAATTATATTAACAAGCTGTCTCTAAAATTAATCTTTCTTATTTAGCCCTTTGCAATCTTTGACAGGCTGAGAGAGTTGGGGCTGCTCAGCCTAAAGAAGAGAAGACTCCAGGGAGACCTTACAGCAGCTTAGAACAGGCTGGAAAAGGACTTTTTCAAGGGCATGTAGTGATAAGACAAGGGGAATGGCTTAAAACTGAAAGAGAATAGATTTGGATTAGTTGTGAGGAAGAAATTCTTTACTGTGAGCCGCTGGAACAGGTTGCCCAAAAAATTGTGGACACTTCATTCCTGGAGGTGTTCAAGGCCAGGCTGGATGGGGCTTTGAGTAACTCCTGTCCAGTGGAAGGTGTCCCTGCAATGGGATTGGGATTCTTTCCAACCCAAGCTGTTCTATAAATTTCCAGAAGGTTTTGAGGGTGAGTTTTGTTTTGATATTTGTCTTAAACAAGCTATTTTCCTGGTTTGCCAGCTGTAGGTACTGGAAAAATAATGTTTTGAACATCATTTTTGATGAAGACAAGTTTATGAACTGTGGTGGTTTGTTCTCGGCTAGCTGCCAGAAGTCCATCCATCTGCTCTCTCACTCCCGATCCTGAACAGGATGGTGAGAAAAAGAGGTGGATGAGTGGAAACAAAGAGAGGGAGAGCGGAGAGAGAAGTAAAATGAGTTTAGCCTACTGATAAGTTATAGAGGTCTCAGAAAGTGAGAAATAAGGGCTCTTGGTCCATGGGATTTTAAATCAGTATTTTCAACAGAGCAGGAGAGTGTCCTACCTGCAACACACAGTGCAAGAGTTACGGACAAATACATGTAAAGCACGGTGAGCACTTACTACACTTCTGTTGAAGCTCTATTAATCTCTAGGGAAAAATTATTCTCACAGAAGTTAGGGCATGGCTCTTACTTTTGTAGTTAGGACATGCCTTAGAACCATATACAAGAATTTAATTCTTTTCTTCTTGATGTTTTAACCATTTTATAAACTAATAGTTTTGGCAGCAAAACAGAAATACTTCTTCAAATTCAAAAGCATTCAATGGAGACCAAAATGTTTGGAAAAGTCTCTTTTACAAGGTGTATAAGTAATCTTCTGCCAGATTCAAAATCAGGGATATGTACCTTTTGTGACACTTGAACTAATTTAAAGGACTGTCTAGATCCTTTGCTTTTACTATATGGTAACTATTCATTATTAAATAGCATGGACTATTTCTCGTATTTACTGTGGAACCATAGGATCCATATGGATTGACTTTTTTGTGGGATCATGTTCCCTAATTATTGCTTATTTTATTATTAATTATTTTTCTATTAATTGTTTTTCTGTGCCTTTCTTCTGAGGACAATTCTTGCAAGCCCTTCAAATAAGGACAATGACATTAGAAATGCTTAGGCCGTATCCAAAACCTGCAAAAGTTAATGGGAATATTCTTACTGATTTTAGTGGCTCTGTTCACAGTTAAAAGACATGTAAGTTGAAGTCCATAATTCATTGCTGTGTGTCAGTATGGGATATTTCTTTGAATGTGTAGACATATTCAGATATTTTAATGCCAGTGTTCCAGATAAATTAACTTTATCTCCTGTACAGGCTACGAGACAATTTCATCAAGTCAAATCATAAGTGCAGCCAGCACAAAGCATTCTTCATTTTCCTTATATAATATATTTAAAGCTAGACAATTGCTTTATGTCTTTCCAATTTTGTATTTCTCCTGTTGAACGACCATTTTTCTTAATGCATATTGAGATATGCATTGGACTCAATATGCATATTGAGTCCAAAACTGCTGAATTGTCTCTGAGTCACTACAAACCAGCAGCTATAAACCTGTCTCTTAAAAATCCAGTTTCTCTATTTTAGTAACACAGGAATAAGACCTGCATGCCATCCCTTTTTTATTTCCTGGAGCAGCTGATTACACATGTATTGGTTTGTTAAAGTTTTAGAACATGCAGTTCAAAATGGAGTTAAAAAGTGGTTAAAGCCCACAGTCAACATCTCTCTCATATCCTTTGTGAAAAGCAGTGTCATGCACTTGCATGCTCAGGAGAGCATTTTCAAATGGGACAAACTGATACTTTCAACTCTTTTGTTAACTAGTGTTTCAGAATTTTCCTGAGTGTTTTCTTCCTGATGCATACACTTTTTTTTTCCCCTTTGAGATAAATCAAATTTTTAATCCATCAATAAATCAATTTTGTTCACACAGTTACATATTGTAAGTTTTTATTTTAGTTATTTGGTTATAATTAATTTTATTTATTTCATTAATGGGAATTCAGAAGAGGAAATATATTCTTTCAGCTTGAATCAACAGGAACACTTTTAAATATAATTTTCAGAATCCAACACTTGGAAGAATTTCTTTGAATAAATTGTTACCTATTTCATCCTCAAGATTTTAACACTCTAAGATTTATTATATTTCTTCTTGAAAGTCATTTAAAATTTAAATTAAAATTTTGTGTTGTAAAAAAAAAAAAAAAGAAAGAAAAATATACCTTACCAATGCCTTATTTTAATAATTATAAAGTTGGAGGGTTTTTCTCAATTTTCAGAGGATTACCTGTGTTCCACTGAATTTTATAACATTCAGATGACTATAAGGAAACAGGCAACAACTATATCTTTGAGAATTTTCACAAATACAGCACAGTCATAAAAAACAATAAATTTTACCCTATATTCCAGCATTACTATCTGGCTCTCTAATGCTGTATCTAATGCCAGGTTCAAATTCATTTTGAACTGACTATGAAGGCATATTAATTGGCAATCTTAGTCTTAATCTGATCCAGTGATTCTGTTTTCACCTTTATTTCAAATTCCTTCAATTCTTTTCTCAATTAACCGCTCAAAATTTCAGCATTCTTTGCCCTTGAACATGCTATATTATTTCCATGTTTCCATGTTTCTTTACTTTCTAATTAAAATCATATTTCTTGTTATATTTTTTCTTGTAAAGCACTTCTTGCCTCCTTCATTTTAGGAATACTGTTTTCATTACTTTCCTTTGTTTCATTTAACAAAAAAAATACTGAAATTCTCAACAGCTTCAGAATGAAAGACTTTTAAAAACTAAATGTGTTTCTTACCTTCTCCTTAGCTGGCACTCATTTTGTTTTTGTATAAAGAGTGAAGTGTTTTCTAAATGACTTACAATTATTCTCTTTATGAAGCAACAGCATCATCCATTTTAAAGTAATTTTCTTAGTTCACAAGTTCTCCAGTTAAAGTGTGACAACCATTACTCAAAACCAGGTATCTGATCTGGCAGTGGGTCCTCCTAAGAACAATTCATCCTCTCAAAAATACATTTGAGAGAGATAAATGTTCTTTTCAAGAGGCCGCCCTCCCTCTTTTTTGTTGTTATTGTTGTTGTTTTGTTTTGTTTTGTTTTGTGCACAGAGAAGACTTGATACAATAGCTCACACTTCAGCATGAATTGATGTTTGAAAACACTGGAAAGGACCTGTGTAGTCCTATGCTGTTCACACAGCTCTTCTCTAGTCTTCTGTCATCCAACACAAAAGTCTCAAACATTATTTCAATGATACTTGACACATACTTTAGGCTGTTTTATAAAGACCATAGCCCAAATACCAGCTCCAAATTGACATCTACCTTTGGTCATGTTATTTGGCAATACTGACTGAAATTTGGACTCAGTTTCTGATATCAGTTCTTGATTTTTTATTTTACAGTTCATTCTTAATTGCTGCCTTGCTGCTGATATTTAGGCAATATTCTTCCAATGCAGTTATAAACAAGAAGAAGCTCTCACAAACTGGGAATAACATCCTGACACCATAAAAGTAATCAGGGATGAGAGTTATGTTTCTTGAAGTTCAGCCCAGAAATCAATTGCTGGAACAGATACCTGGTGAGGTGTGAGAGAACTGAGGGTATCTAACCTGACTTGCAGTTCCTGACCAGGAGCTCACGAGTTTCCCACAGACCCTGAGTGTTATATGCCAGCTGCATGTACAGCACCTCAGATGTCACATGTCATTTCAGATAGTTCTCACTATGTAGGCTTCAGAAACTTAGTCACACTACTTCAGAGGTGTAGGTAAAATCCACCTTCTGTGTATTAATAAATCGCAGTCAAATCATACAAAATAAACATTAAAGTAATTCTAGGATGTTTGTGTAAGATCTCCCTTAGAAGCAGGTACCCATAGTTCAATCATTTTTTGTATGCTGATGATACAAAGACCAGCTTGGTCTGTGCCAAAATTAAGTGATCATGCTCTCACACTATTCTTCCCAAGTCAGCTATTGGTTAGATTGGAACATTTTGATTTAAAGTAGTACTTTTCTTATGCACTTAATCAGAAAGCGACTTGAAACAAGGGAAAGAAATTATGATTACCTTTTTTTCCAAATTTAATTAGAAATCCCATGGAGTCAGCATGTTCTTACCTTGAGGGAGGGACTCATTCACATCAGTTAGCAACAAGCCATCTGGTCTCTTTAGAAGAAACATTGACAGAGTTTCAAGTTTCATTGGCCAGAGGAAGGGACTGTGGTCTTATTTATTTATTGAGAGAGATGCAAGTATCATTTTATCACCGGAATCATACTGTTTATACAACTTTTCTTAAAAATCCACTTTGGAGAAAGATTTATGACCATTATGCATCCTAAGGTTATTCCAAGTCTCGGTGTGGCCTGGCAAGTACATAAAAAGTGAAAATCATAGGACATAGGCCACCTCCCATACCAACACTGCCTCTGAGATTGTCGCATCCACAAGGCTACCACTTACCCTTCACCATTCTCTGCAGGTTTCTGGGCTCTGGCAGCAAGGAGACCAGAAATCTGGCTGGTTTGTGTCAAGGCAGAACTGGTGATACAGAGGTGTGTCATCCTTTGAGGCAAAGGAAGAAAAAAATTCCTTGTGATTTGATTGCTTCTATTTAAATTTATGTAAAATTTAATTTTTTTCCCACTAATACATCTGTGTTTATCAGGGTATATGTGTATTATAATATCACTGCACTTATAGGAAAAAGCAATACAAAACAATTTCTAAATCTCATCTCATTTTTTCTAAGCAAGCAAACAAATGAGCAAGAAAGATCTCTCCAGAATTTTCTTATATTTTATGTAACCTGAGAAGAAGGAAGTTCTTACAGGAACTCTGGTGGCTAATCAGTCAGAACATTTATTGACTTTACATCTGTTAAGATATGAATTCTCAATATAACCCAGTAAAGTATTCAGTTGATGCAAAACTGAGTGCCAAATTCAAACTTTACCAAAGTCCAGGCTCCATCCAATTTTACAGCTTAATATCTATCTCTATTTTCATCAGTCAAACTTCTTTTGTGTGTTTAGATATATATTCTCACATGTCACAGTATAAAATAACTCTTCCACTGTGATTTTTTTAGCATTTCAGACGTAATTCTAATTAAGAGGAAGTGGCCAAATTTCTGCTGCAAAACCTTTATTCCTGATGACCATGATTATACAAGAAATAATAAATTTTATACATTCTAAAATGAGAACATATATTTCTTTCCCAATAGAGTAAATGTGGTAGAGGCATCACAGGACTGTGTGTGGCATAATTTGTGTGTGGGATAATTTGGCCCTACAATTTGGCCCTACAATTCAATGCCCCAAAGCATTTGGGCTGCATAGACAACCACTGCAAAGCTCTGGGGATGTGCAGAAAAGAATACTAACCCACATGGACACATTAAAACAAATAAAACCCTCAGAACAAAACAAAACAAAACAAAAAACCCACAACAAACCAAACAACAAGAAAAAACAACAAACAAACAAACAAGCAACAACAAAAAACCCCCATCTGTATACATCTGAGGCCCCTCAGGCCAAACATGAATTTACAGAAGGCACACAGCCTCTGTGGGTAAATTTAATCTCCCTAAGCAGATAGGGAACCCTTGAACAAACCAGACACACATAATCCCATGGGCCTGGATGAGTTACATCCACTAGTCCCAAGGCAACAGGCTAATGTCATTGTAAGGCTCTTCTCAATTATCTTGGAATAGTTATGATAAACAGGAGAGATTCCTGAAGACTGGAAGAGAGAAATTATAGCTCTTGACTTCAGTGGCAAAATCTCAGGATTACAGGCAGGTCCATCTCATTGCTGTCCCTGGGAAAATGATTGGGAATATCTTTCTGGAAAGCATACAAACACATGAAGGAAAAGCAGGGAGTAGTCAAAGCAGGTTTAGAAAAGGGTCATCATGTTCAATCAACCTAATAGTCTTCTACAATGAAGTGAATAGATTGGTGGACAGAGAAAGCAATGGGTTAATGGGTTATACTTTCACAGGGGATGTTATATTCTACTTTCTCTACAATGTGAGAGAACCATAAGGGTCACTACTTATCTCAAGTGCTGTTATTCACTATGTAAATCTAACTTAAAATTTTGTGATTACAGATTTAGAGATAAATACTCAGAACTAAACAGTGTGTCTTTGTTGCTGAGATGAAGACAGTTTAATATGTCTCATATGAGTGTTCCCATTTACAACAGTACTCTGAAATTTAGGTCATTGTCAATACAACCATCAAGTGAGTGACAGAAATTCTAGGATCTTACAGCAGTCCAGAGAAAAGAAAAGTTTCTCATACTCAAGAAAATTGAGATATCAAGAGAAGTAATGAAGCTTTTCTTTACTTTGGGAGCCTGGAATTCAGAGCATTTCCCTCTATAGTAGAAAAAATGGTGAAAAGGTTAGAAGAAGGAGTAATCACACTGTCAGAAAATGCAAGGTCTCTAAACCTTCTCTCCAATTTTCACTACAATGTGTTATGCTAGAAGAATTATCATAAAAATTTTAGAATTGTTTGAGTTGGATGGACCTGAAGATCATTTAGTTCCAACCCCTCCGCCACGGGCAGGAAAACCTTCTACTAGACCAACCTGCCTATCTAACCTGACACAACACCAGCAGGAATGAGGCATCCACAGCTTCTCTGGGCAGCCTGTTCCAGTGTTTCACTACCTTCACTGTATAAAGATTCTTCCTAATATCTAGTCTAAATCTGCTGTCTTTCAGTTTAAAGCCATTCTTCCCTGTCCTGTCTCTACATGCTCTCGTTTAAAGTTCCTCTCTGTCTATCTTATAGGCCCCCTTTAGACACTGGAAGGTATTCTAAGATGTCCCCAGAGGCTTCTTTTCTCCAGGCTGGGCACTATCTAAATATTTCTGCCCTGTATGTGCATTTCACTGATAAATATAGCTTTTTTTTTAACTTTCTCAATGTACTGCACTACAGAAATCTGAAGTATGAAAGAATAAGACTTTATTAATAATCCTTAAATGACAAATTTTCTGTATTCTGTCTTTGCTGTAGAAAGTCACAAGAAACTGTGATTGAAGATCCTCTTTGCTCTATTACAAGGTTCTTCATTTGACAAGGATGAGTCTTTGCACCTGAGAGGTGTTAAGTGTCTTCGGAAGCTCACACATTTGCTGTTGAATTAAGAAGCTTCGTATGCTGAATACCTCAGGTTAGAATCTCTCTTACTGTTAGTGCATTCAGCTTGCTGAGGAGCTTCATCACTTCCACTAATGAAAAGTATATTCTTTACACATTTGTTTTGTCATAATTTTTGTGGTCTGATCCACACACTAGCTGGAGTACAAGGACATTTGGTTGGATAAGCTACTGAAAGATTCTTTGTAGTGCATGTTACTTTTCATTAGGTAGGAGAGGATATTTCTGTTTCTTCTAACAGCATGATAAAATAAAACACATTTGGGGGTTGAATTACATGGTCACAGTCATCACAAAAGTAATTGTCATCAAGTAGCTGTTGCCACTGAGGGTCTACAGTGAAGAACAATGCACTTTAAGACTACACTTTTGTCTCTTAAGTTGGGCTTCTTCCATAAGCCAACAGAAGATCTTTAAACAAGTTATCAGGGTCAGGGTTGTTTTGAACAATGTTCCAATGTTTCCCTGATAATTGCTTGGATTCTGCCTATCTATTCTTTAACCTAGTGACATGGCTAATAGAAAGTTATTTGTGTTTTGATGCAGAGTTGTTTCAGTAAGAGCTCCACTAGTGCTTTTTTAACTCCAGGTTTATTCTAGGCATGAGGGAATTGTGCTTAAGGCAAGCACCTATAAAATAAATAAAACTTCTTTCTCAGCCCATCAGACCTTTTCAATAAAGGCCTTTATGTTAGAGAATCTCTTGAATATAAAATGTTATTTAATCAGTAAGTCCCAGCTTTTATTAAAGCTAGCAATTTTAGTATGTTTTTTCCCTCTGAATAGGTGTATTTTCTATGATAGGCAATATTTCATCTTGAAACTTTTTAGTAAAACTATGTATCAAAATAATGTCCCTTTTTCCCATTATGTTCAATATAGAGATGAAATATTTTACGAATTTTCTTTGCACCTGTCAAAATAAACAAAATATAATTTCTAGGATAATTTGTAATGAATTTTAAACTTTGGTTTTTTTCTTGGCAAGTTACATTTTCATCTTTACAATGTGGAAATAAAGAAGATTCATGTATGTTTTTCTCCAGATATATAACACGCCACTTTGACTGGAATAAATGAGTAAGCTTACGGTAAGGTATATAACATCTACTAAGTAATGCAGAAATTATTATGTGTACATATTTTGGAAATGAAATAACTTGCATATTAATTATACTTCCCCACTTATTTAAATGCTATTTTCAGCATATTTGGTTTTGTAAGAAAAACTCCATGTAAAGCCTATATTTTAATTTATGATGACAAAAAGCAAAAAATAATGATAAGTTTCCCTCCACTTCTGACAGAAACAACAGTTTTTTTCTTTATATCAGTGCTAGAATTCCAATTCCTTCTTTGGATGAAACCCCAGGGGTTTTTATGTTAAATGAAGAATGTTCTCTTCTACAGCTACTGGCATTAACATTGCCATTGAACTAGATGATCTCAAAGCACTCTTCCAACCTGGATGGTTTTGTGATTTAAAAAAAAAAAAACAAAACAAAAAACCAAACCAAACAAAACAAAACAAAACAAACAAAAACAAAAACAACAAAAAACAAAAACAAAAACAAAAACAAAAACAAAAACAAAAACAAACATGTAAAAACCACAAAGTATGGAAAGAGAACACTTATAATTGAAGTTGGTATCAGTTCTCATTAAAATCCTTGTGGCAAACATGCAAAAGGGCATTAAAAGTGCTTGTAAAACATCTGAAAAAGTAAAGTTGTGAAAGAATTTTTCAAACCATAATAATGCTAGCCAGAAATTGATGACAAATTAAATAAACCCTCTATATATGAAACTGGGAGAGACTTTACCATTTGAAATACAGAGCCCAAATTAATAATTTGTGTAATTTGAATTAAGTCAGTTGGAATTATCCGAGAAATGAATATAACCAAATTTGTTAAAGATATGGTACTGTAAATACTGCATTGTCAGATGTACATCTGTTCAACAACTGCCTCAGATAAATAAATAAGAGACTCTTTCCCCTTAGCTGAAAGCAACTTAAACACTTGACTCAGACTGTCCCAGTGCAGAAGTGGCCTTCAAACAAAGTATCTCTGTATTTTTCACTTGGAATCAAGCAGGCATCTAAAAATGATATAAAGAAAGAATAGAAACCAAAATAAAAGAGAAGAAATTACCAAAGATCAGAAAGGAATAAAGGAAGGAGGGCAGCATGAAGGGGGACGAAGAATACAGCATTCAGTCACTAGCAGTCTGATCTTCAAAGGATTTCAACGAAGTCATTAAAATAGGAGGTTAGTTTTTAATGAGAAGGTATACAAGATGCCTAGAATAATTAGACAGTGGGCTCTGAGGATTTACAGGACTTATGAATTTTTGAAAGAGAATAAATAGCTGAGCAATCTGAGTTTAACAAGTACTATCCCTAACATTTTGCAACCTGCACATCTGTAAATTGTTTTAATGTTATTGTTTTTCAACCCCAGCTGGCAAGCAAGCCCCACACAGCCGCTAGCTCACTCTCTCACCAGTGGGATGGGGGAGAGAGCGGAAAGAATAAAAGTGAGAAAACTCATGGATTAAGATAGTTTAAGAGGTAAAGCAAAAGTTGTGTGCACACAAGCAAAGCAAGACAAGGAATTAATTCACCACTTTTCATGGGCAGGCAGGTGTTCAGCCAGGAGAGAGGGCTCCGCCACGTGTGATTGTGACTTGGGAAGACAAACACCACCATTTTGAGCGACACCCTCCCTCTACCTCCTCCTTTCCCCAGCTTTATATGCTGAGCATTACACCATAAAGTCTGGAATATCCCTTAGGTCAGTTGGGGTCAGCTGTCCTGGCTGTGTCCCCTCCCAGCTCTTGCACACTCCCAGCCTTCTGCTAGTGTTGTGGGGTGAGGGGCACAAAAACCTTGACTCTGTTTAAGCCCTGCTCAGCAATAGCTAAAAGATCCCTGAATTATCCACACTGTTCTCAGCACAAATTCAAAACATAACTCCATACAACTTACGGAAAAATAAGTGTACCCCAGCCAAAAACAGCACAAATACGTATGCTTTGAACCTTGTGATGCACTGTAAAACAAGTTCCTTCCTCACCAGCAGTTTAATTGGAAAATCCTAGTATGGATTGTATTGGATCCTCTCATCTTCTCTCCCCAACATTCTCACACAGTGAAAGCTATTCTTTTTTTTACTAGACAATCCATCATGTGTACTTTACTTACGTACAAAAGAGTTTAGTAGGGTCAGTAAGTGAGAGCAAGGCCGTGCTTTCATGAAGGATTTTTTCCCCTTTGTTTACTGCTATGCAGTTAAAAGGCTCAAGTTTTACACAAATGTATCATTTACTTGAAATAGTGATAAGTTCTCCTAGTGATCAACACCTCTAAATGCTAGATAGTAACAAACATTTAAGGTAGAGTAAAAAAAAAAAAAAGTAAGAGTTGCTATTGATAGAGAGAAACTTTAAACTGTATATTGCTCACATATATATGAAGCCTACAGAAGCATTGTTGAGAGTTATATTTCTCACTGGCTTAATCTAATAAATCTAGTAGAGATGCTTTTTTTCTTTTCCATCTCATGGACCCTTTTCCTTTACTTTGTTTTTGTTTTCCATGCCTGGTTGTGTTGGCCTCCATCTTGAGCTTGTGCCTCTCTTTTTTTCCCATATGGGAAGGATTTTTGCATGAAAGTGTTTACCAACCTTTTTTACTTTTAGGAAATAGAAGAGCTGAATGCACATTTTAATACATTTTTAATGGCTGTTGCTGACAGACAAGAGACTTTGTTGGTATTGTCTTACATTACTATTATGTTAAAAGACTTTTATTTTTATCAATATCTATTGTGCTGTCTGCTTAAAATGACAAAGGCTCCCACGCTGAGCAAATTGAACAAGCTTTTCACTTCATTGAAGAAAAGGACCAGTTCTGGCTGCAATGGCTTTTTTTTTGGACAGGGGGAGTCATTGTTCACAGTATATTGACTCTATAGTTCCTGTTAAATAATGTTCATGTATTATTAAGAGAATATTCATCTTTAGTGTACAAATAACTTTCTTTAAAACACTGTTCAATCTAGGGTATTTCCTCATGAGACCTGGTCTTCTGCTGCCACCTATAGCCAATATAAGGTATTGTTGCATGGAGTGCCTTACACGATGAAAATCATAGGGGCATGTTACACAGTTTCAGAGACATTCCTCCAGTTTTATGTGTCAGCATAATTCTGTTTATAAAGTACTTTGGAGAAAGTTATGTAGAAATACTGTAAGAGAAATCACTGAACTGGACAAAACCATTCTCATTGACCTGTAGTCAAAAGCGTTTTGCTGTAGCATGAACACATTCTAGTCTATTTATTGTCTCTCAAAAAGTGAAAAGAGTTACATCTTTTAACTACATACATCAGTTTCTGTTCTGAGTTTGATCATCGTTTGTTGTTCCCTTAATGTTCAAGATAGCACTTAGTGATAAGGTTTTCTTGCATCTCACTCTAAGCTGGTGAAATACCCTCCTCTTGTCCTTCATGCTCATCATTCTTTTGCTGTATCAGATTGTGAGGAAAATTCAGACTGGTGGTTTTCTTTTCTTGTTTGTAACACATAAGTACAGATTAAATTCTGCCAGGCTCCAGGCCTCCAGGAGCTGTAAATCTCACAACAGGCACTACACAGTGGTGTGTCAGAAAGAATACCAACCTTTTTCTCCTTCTGCTGAACCTTTGTGGGTACTGTGAAAGAAACCTCTGCTAAGAAATTGTACAATACAATGAAGTGTTTAAAAAGGTGTAAAAATGAGAAAACCTCAGAATATTGCCCTTTACTTAAACATGGTGATTACCATCTACTGAGGCTTGAGGTCAAAATGACTCTTCACCTGTTCCATCTCTGGGGTCTTGTCCCAGCAGCAGAAGCAAGTTCCTGATAGACATTCAGACCGTAGTATATTGTAGCAATATAGCTGCAATGCAACCTGGAGCCAACTCTTTCCTATGCAGAAGAAAAACAGTAG
>WBND01000189.1:942162-970207 GCA_013398595.1 Tychaedon coryphoeus
ATGCTGTTTTGCTGCAAAAGGTTTTGTTTTTTTTTAAAAGAAGACATTTTTGTCTTGGTTATATTTTCTCTCACTAGCATTACTGGTAAGAGAAATTTGCAGCCTGAAAGTTCTACTGGATAACTGATGATTTTTGTTAGTATTTTTTTTGTATTTATGTGACTTTTAAAAAAATTTTAGTAACTACTCAGTATATTAACTTGTACACAGACACTGATATTTTCCTGGCTTTTACACTGCATGTCCACACAACTTTTGCTACTTTGATAAAGATGAAGAAGATACAGCCAGTAAAGAAACTGTTTTTTTTGCTTAGAAGAGGTAGTCAAAATCAGCTCATTACTGCAGGGCTTCCAAGGTATCTATCAAGGTAGCTATCTCCATATATGTTTGTGAGTACAATTCAAGGTATTAATATTTAATTGCTCCTTCTTATCCTGCGTACTTAGGGTTTAGCTCCTCAGAAACCTCTTCTTTTTCTTCTTTTTATTAATATAACAGTAGAGATCACTTGATGTGATATAATTCTAGGTCCCTGGGTATGCACATTTTGGATGTAAAGTAGACTGTTTCAAATAAAAATTGTTTGACTGCACATGTATTTTACTGATGATCCTTCCAGTCAGCCATTTTCGTTCAGTGTTTAGCCCGAAGCAAACTCTGGTCTTTATCTACACAATATTTTTTACTGTGAGAGCAATTTGTAATACCTTTTTCTGCATGCTTCTTTTTTTTTTTTAAGGGCAGTCAGAGTGGGGCAAAAGAACAGAAAAGGTGTAAAGTACTTCCATTCACTCAAATTGCCTGAAGCTTCTTTTCCTTATAATCCTTCCCTTTCACTCTAATCACCTCCTGTCACTAAAGTGGCAGGTGAATTCTTCTCTCATGGTAAAGGCTTTCTCCTTTTCTTCCCTAGAGTTTCTCTTGTTTCTCTCCACTCTAGCATCAACATTTCAAACCCAGTAAATTCCTTTCGGCCTTCCTCATCCACCACCTGTTCTGTCACCACTTCCTATATCACTGCAGAGCCTGGAGCTGGATCTGCTAACAGCCTTTTGGCTACAACAATTTTACATAAACTTTGTCATCCTTTCTAGCGTAATTACTGATCATAGCTGGTTGTGCAGGCATTATGCATGTGTGCATGTATTTAATTATACATATTAGTCTTGTATTGCTTAGATCCCAAAAGAAAAACATTTGAACATGGACAGCATACTACCATCTGGGATAACAAAATGGAACGTATGACAGTGGTTTCCCACTGGAAGACAGTCTAAAGGCCGAAAGGGTTGTTAATACTTCAATTAAAATATTTTCGTAATATAAACAAAAAGACACCAAAAGTAAAAATTTAACAGATGTTTGCCCTTTACCCTGCAGAATTCTAGTTACAAATCCCAGTTTTCTACATCCAAGAAAATGCCTTCAGGTGTTGAGGAGAAGGCTCAGAGGAGGAATGGTGTGTCTCAGAGTGCTAAGCTATTTATTTGCATGAACTGTGTGATTGGCAATTTGATGTGCCTGATTTCATATAGACTGGTAAAAGTTACTTGTGATAATCCAGCTAGAGCTCAAATCTGGGGCAATACCACAGCATCAGTCACCCTCAAGGAATTTCTTGACTCACTCAGTAACTCTACATGGTCAAATGATTTAGTTTCCAAACTAGTTTGTGCAATGTTGAACCCCCTTGATTAAATAAATAATAACCAATTGTCCATGCTGTGTAGACATGAATTGTCTCTTTCACTCCATTTTCAGGTCAAGTAACTAGCTGCTCATGGAATTAAAAATTGGGTGAAGACTTAATTATAGCTCACTGTAAAGGTTGTTTTCTAAGACTATATAAAAAATCTTGTTTCATGTTTGGTTATCTTCAGTATAAGTTTTCCTACGTTACCTAAAAGGATTTCTATCTTTGAATCCTCTTTGTCATCACAAGGTATGCAAAATACATACTTTGAAACACCTTGGTGGCAGGTTCAGCAACTCTATGCAGTTCTTCAGAACCTCATAGATATTTTAATCTGAAAAATAATACTAATAAATAAATAAATAAATAATAAATAAAAATAAAACTAATAATACTAATGTTTTAGGTCTACAAGTACTCCACAAGATGCCTCCCTGTTCAAGTAATCTGAAACTCCAGAGCCTTACTCTGTCATTCTCCATCATGTTCATTTTGTTAAGGCATGGATAAACACTGCTATCAAAAGTATTTACTAATATAAGCTGGAGAAGATTGTGGTCTCTGGTACATTGTTGAGAACCACAAATTCTTGAGTTCTTCCTATACAATTTAAGAGCATAACTTAGAAACTGAAGCATCACCAGCAGTTTTGTCTACTTAGGAATTAAGGTTGCAGTCTGAGAAGTTCCATTTCTTTCTGTTGAGTGTGTGAAGACACAACTGGGATCTGAGAACTCAGTTATGATTTCCATCTTCGCTCACATTTCATGGTAAGAGTTAGCCATTAGGAACAGGATCCACACAAATCAGCAGGCTGAGCAAGATGTTACATAAGAGTAGGGTAAGAGCTATTATTTAATGTCAGCCATGAGCTCTCAATGGAAAAGGCACTTAACTGTATCAATCATTCCTCACAAAATGCACCTGCAAGATCCAAATTAAAATCTTTTTACTTTTGGGTACAGGATTTAAAGACACATCTCCTAAACTGGTCTATTATTTTAAGGTACTGTTCTCATAATCTTAGTCACAGCCATTCCCCTCTATAAATTGTAATACACCCCCATAGTAATTGGGCCAAAGAGACAGGAGAAGGGTTCAACACGGGTTTGTGCTTCAATGCATGCTTGATTACTTTATAAAATAGCAGAAACCTGAATAGGACTGAGTGTTCAAAACACACTTGGGAGGTTTTTGCATCACAGGCATGTTCTGATAACTGCCAGCCAGTCCCTATACATAAACACATGGAGACAAACAGAAAAGACATTTTAATTGTAAAAATATAAAAACCAAGCAGTAAATACAAATTTGATAATTCATCTGTAGTCAGGAGAAATATTGACAACTGGTGATTAAGGCATACACAGAATTAAGCAACGCTGATATTAACAACTATCTTACAATTATGATTTTTCAGTTTCTCTTTTTATTTCAGCTTATTTTAATTTTTATATGATGAAACAACCATTCTTTGTGTTCTGAAATATTCTGAGATGTTATGGCAATATGATCTTGTGGAAATCTTTTTCAACGATATAAAAGACTAAAAGTCTTGAAAAAGAAATACTGTAGAAAGCAATTATTTAGAATGACAGTTAATCCCTATACCTGTTTGAGCAGGAAATAAAGAATAGTATTGTTAATTTTGGCATTTTATTAAAATGGATAACCAGTATATCCTAGCACAAGGAGTACGCATTTTAAATAAGTTTTAGTAAATGAAACAATACAACTTACATATTCCTAGCAAAACATCTGTTGCTATTTTTGTTGATTCTTTACTCTAAATCTCAAAAATATATGATCATATTTGAAAAAGTGAAAAAACTATAGCCCTTTAGTACTTTCTCTGACTTTGTGAAAAGCATCTTTAAAAATGAGAGATATACAAGTGAAGAAGCATGTAACTTTAGGAATTTGTATTTTCAAAAGCCACTAGATGCATTTTGTGTAGTATATATGGCAGCAAGTGAAAAACAGAAGAAAAAGATTTTGAGACAGATTTTATATTTAGATAGGAAAGAAGTATAAAAGAGAAACATGCCCCAGCTGGATTTCTAATCTATGGATGCTGCTTAAAGTTAACATTGAGAATTGGACATATAGATCAGCTCTGTTATCAAAATGAAATTTATAAGTGGCAACAGAAGTAGTGCTTTAGTTGATAAAATTGTCTGTCATTTGCTTATAGGTATTTAATTTTTTCATGCTTCAGGAATGTAACTCTAATATAGTATATATGTGTGTGTGTGTGCGTGTGTGTGTGTGTGTGTGTGTGTGTGTATAATCTAATACTTACAACATCTTAAATTATCCAATTTTCCAAAGTGCTGAGTATATGAACTTTCACTGAAGAATTTGACTGTATAGTCTGGCCCGCCTTTTATGTGCCTTCTGAAAGAGGATGTCTGAAAGATTAAATTAGTTTTATTGTTCATGTCAAGCTGATATGTTTTTTGGAAAACTTCAACATTTACAACATAGAGAGTGGAAGGTCCGCCATGCAAGAATATTATATAAATATAATTGTAAGTGAGTTCATTGTTTATTCACTATGGAATGTGGATTCTGGACTTATCTACTGAAAAGTCATACAGTGATAACTAGAAACAATCACTTGAGTTGCAATTCAGTCTGGATTTATGTCTATTCAGAATTGCACAGAGATGCCTGAAACAGCCATCAGCAAAGAAAGGCAAAAACTAATTGCTAGATCCTCAAAAGGGCTAAAAAGATGAGAATTAGCGTAGACAAAAGGAAACAGACTCCTATTAATATCTCTGACCTATTTAATGATAGTTTTTTATCCTGAATTTTACTAATGATATTTTTGTTGGGAATGTATTATTATGTTAAGCTTTGCAGTTCCAGCGTAGTGCAAATCACTGTTCCTATGGAAAAATAGTTCAGAATGTTTATTACTGGCTTTTGACTAAGCAGGAACTCCTATCTTATATTAGCTCAGAAAGCACAAAATTTCTGTTGATAGGATAATAAAATTTGTTGGGAATTTTGTAGAAAGTCACAAGCAGTAAGATCAATAGAGATACAGAAATCAGCAGGTTGTTAGGTAAGACTATGACTGGGATGACATCATAAGAACTTTTGGAAGATATGGAAGAACACTATTGTAGAACTTCCACTATTTGGACTGTGAATAACACAATAACACATGAAGCCTGATGAGTACAGGTGGAAAAGTAGCTCCCCTAATTAAGCCAACCGAAAATATTTCATTCATCTTCATCATCAAATTGTAGAATAGTTTGGGTTGGAAGGACTTGAAAGATCATCTAGCTCAAACTCCCCTGTCATGAGTAGGCACAGCTTCAAATATACCAGTTTGTTTAAACCCCATCCAAGTGTAAACACAATAAAATAAACCCAGCCCTCTAAATACTTCTATTGTGGTGTGCAGCATAGGAATATGGATATATAATTCCAATGAAACAGTTGTGAAATTGGACATTTAACTTAAGCATCTATAATACTGGATTGAAAATGAAAGATTTTTCTATGTTAGTGTTGTTTGGTCACAGTTTGATTATTAAAAATGAAATCCACATATAAACAGAAATAATTCATATTGTTGAAAAGAAGCTGAAATATTACGTGTTCCATTACCACATTCAATATTATGAAATAAACAGATTAAAAATCACAACGCCAGCCTACCATCAAAACCATAGGAAATCAAATAAAATCAATCACCTTATAACCTTGATTTATTCATTCTTGCTGACTCTTTTTTAGATCTTTTGCCTGAATATACATGAATACAAGCAACTAACTGCTGGTAAATCCAATGGTTCTCAGGGATGCAAAAAAGATTGGTTTTAGTCAACACAATTTGCCGGCTATGTGTTTAAGTCCCTGAAAACCAAAATTGACGGTAGAGAGTTGACTCTGGCTGAGTGTGAGGCCCCACCAAGACACTCCATCCCTGCCATCCTCAAATGGAAAAGAAAAATATGATGAATGGCTCATGAGTTATGGACAGGGAGTTATCACTCATCAATTACTATCATAGGCAAAACAGACTCACCTTGGGGAAATGAATATATTAGCCATCAGATAAGAACAAGTTAATGAGAAATAAACCTAAATATTAATGCCATCTTTCCTATATTCCTCCCTTCTTCCTGGGCATAAATTCACTCACTATTTTCACTATCTCATCCAAAATGGCACAGGGGGATGGGACAGTACTCAGCTCATCACATTTTTTCTCTGCCACTCCTTCCTCCTTATTCTGTTCCACTCATCCAGCATGGGGTCTCCCCCACAGGAGACTTCTCCACAAACTTCTTCAATGTGAGTTCTTCATGAACTGCTGCATTGTGGGTCCCATTCACAGACTGGAGACCTTCAGTAGCAAAATGCTTCAGTGTGGGTCCCCCCCACAAAATCACAAGTCCTGCCCACACCTGTTCCGTGTGGGCCACTGTCTCCATGGGGCAACAGGTCCTGCCAGGAGCTTTCCCAGTGTGACCTTCCCATAGGGTCACATCCTTTTTTCTGGCATCCACCTGCCCCATCATGGGGTACCCAATGTACTGAGGGAGAATCTCATGACCTGAAGGGGCACAGCTGCTTCACCATGGTCTGCGCCATGGGCTGCAGGGGAATCTCAGTTCTGGCACCTGGAACATGGCCTCTCCCTCCTCCTTCACTGACCTTGGTAGAATGGTTTTTCTCACATATTTTTGCCCCTCTCTTTGGCTGACGTTGTGTAGCAGTGTTTTTGCCCTTCTCAAATCAGTTTTCTCAGAGACGCTACTACCATCACGGATGGGCTTGGCCTTGCCCAGCAGTTCCTCTTGGAACTGGTTGGCATTAACTCTGTTGGACATGGGGGAAACTTCTGGCATATTCTCAGAGAAGCCACTGCAGTAACAGCTCTGCTACCAAAACCTTGCCACACAACCCAAATATAATTCTACTACTACTCATAATCCAGCAAAGTAAAATTAACGGTGACTTCACCCCATATAACACCTATTTTAGAACCACTCACATTTACTGGCTGATTTTCAGCTCATCAGGCACTTCCTGTTACTGTGAAAGATGTCCACATCAACGGTTAAGATTTTAGCCCTCTATTTTACTATTTGATTTTATTATTTAGTTTACTTGATTACATACAGTAACACTGGTTCCTCCTTCTCTATGTTCTCACCATCAGGCTTTATACTTGGGTATAGTACCTGAAGTTTCATTGTTGTAGCATAGGCAAAATGGCCATAGCACATCAGAGGAATTAGACAAAAAAGCCACCAAATTTAAAAGGAACAAGAAAATTATTTGCAGAATAAGAGTTCTGTGCTATGTACAGAGATCAACCATATGGGACAAAAGTACTAGTTGAAAACATGCCAAACACTGTTTCAACAATTCAACAACCTAAATAACTGGGTTTCAGATCCAGAGAACATGGCCCAACAGTTTTTAATTTACTCATATAGATCCATGTGTGCTAAAATGAGCCCTAATGAATTTTATTGTTTACATGAATGCTACATTGAGCTGAACTAGATAATTTGTTCTCAAGGTTGGCAAATTCATGGCATAAAAACGTCAAAACAACTACCAATTAAATTCTGTCCTTCTGCATCTAAAGGCTCTTGAAATACTGCTGATCAACAGAGATAAATAGCAGATCACCAGCATATGAGCAGATACAAACAGTTAGGCAGATGACTTCTGGAAACACGGCCACAGGCATCCGTTAAGAAAAAATGAACGATATGTTGCTTACTGGAAATAAAGGGATATAGTTTGTGTCACCTATCAAATTTTTCCATAGTAGTGCAACAGGCAGAGCATGTCACCTTTCAGGATGTTTGCAAAATTTTAGGCTCTTAAATTTTAAATATTTGGCATAAATTATTGCAGATTAAGTCCAACTCATTACAGCTATGCAAATAGAGGCATGTATCTAACTTTTCTCAAACTTTCTTTCAAAGGTCTTTGTGAAGCCAAGATTAATAGGCTAAAATAATCAAGATCTTGTCTTACTACAGAAGTTGTTCTGTTCAAGGCAGTGACTCTGCGGTTCACAGTGTGAATGTTTATTATTTACTCCAAAAAATGTATAAAGCTACTGAATACTGAATTTTTCTCAGAGATCAGTAATGTCTGAACATAAAGCTAGTGTTTTTGAGTCTGGGCAGCTCACAAAAGAGTGTAGATACATGTGTATGAGTCTAAATGAATGAAAACAAGGAATGACCTGGAGAATTTGGCCATAGATTATCCACATTGCTTAGGTGTCTTACTTAGAACTGCATAATACCACTTACTCCAGCTCCTTCCAAAATAATGCTCACACACAATTCCAGGACAACGCTCCCACGAGATAGTATAGCCTATGTAAGGTCACCAAAGTTCATTTTTTGGTTGCTAGGAAATGAAAAAGTACAGTTTTATCATAACTGTAATTAGAACACAGTCATGCAGTAATGCACATGCCTATTTCAGTGGAATAAACATTGATCTGAGACTAAGAAAATTGTGTTCACACATATGAAATATTTAAGCTCTGAAATTCACTTTCACTCATAATCTTTTATTGTCCACATTACTTCAATAGTAGTTTTACTCTAGTATCTCTTCTGGAGTGAGAAACTTCTGCACAGTGTAGTTCCAGAAACTGAGCTATGGCAAGCTCTGACTGTATCTGTTGGATTTCCTTTCTTTTACAGTCTTCTAATACTCTAATACAGCGGCTTAATACCCCCAGATGAATCTGTATGACCTCATGCAACACTCACTTTCAGAGCCTTACCATAAAAATGCGATTTTATGGCTTCAGTCCAAATGGGACTAGCACACGCATAAACAGCTGTATTTAATGCACAGACCAGCAGTCACAGGCATTTTAATTTAAAGTCACAGCAAAGAATGATAGCCATTTTTATTTCATGAGATGTGAAAGGGTTGACAAATATTTCTGGAACACTTTCCCAGAAAGTGAAAAATCTGAATTCAAACCATTGCTCTTCATAAGGCTTTCCAAACCAACACTTTTAATCCCCATCAACTGAAATTGTGTCATTAGGGCAGTGTGGTAAAAATATAGGATCCATCAAGTCAGTGACAGTACAAGAAACACAGAATATGATTTTATAACGTGGTAATTTGGAAAATTCCCAGTGAAAAATATTACTCAGACCTCTGGACAACCTCCAGAGCTCTACAAACATATTTCAAAATCTGTATTTAACGTGAAGTGGATGAATGCAAGGAAAACCACACAAACAGGGATTAAAATATAAGATCCTTCAGTTATATAAGCCCATTGTCAGCAAGGCTATGGAAGAAGGGACCTTTTTTACTTTGTCCTAATCTTACAGTTCTTACTATAGCTGTCAACTGTGGCACAGCTTCAACAAGAAAGACAACAGGAAAAAATCCAGGCCAGTTCTTTAAACAATACCAGTGTGTTGAATGAGGAACTGCTGTTCCTGTAAAAAAATGCTGGAGTAGGTTTTGTTTAGTTGGATTTTGTTGGTTTGGCTTGTTTTCCTGGTGACTTTTTTTGGTTTGGTTGATTGGATAGTTAGGGGGTTGTTTGGTTTGAATCTGAGGATATTACCTAGGTTTACACATTTCACTCCTCCAGCCACCTTGGCCTCTAGCTATGAATTTGGGCACCACTAAATAATGAGGAAGAGAGCTTAACAGGAAATAACTGAAGAAAGATGATCACTGATAAGGAGACGGTGCTAATCAAGGTATGAGATTATAAACATCACAGAAACTTGATTTGGCAGCAGCTTATTCTTAAGTTTTTCCTACTGGTAAATAAGGGGGGGAAATAGGGAATAGCTGGTTATGGAATTTTGCTGAATCTCTGAAGTTGAAGGTCTTGTAAAGGAGACAACTTCAAGTATAAAATTTGGTGTCCTGGATACAACTTGAAGGTTAGTTTCCACAGATTCCTGCTACATACCATGACTAGGAGACCTACATTTGCTTCAGAAAACAGAAATATATACTGATTAAAACAGTTCTCAGGAAAAATATTTTTTCAAAATAGTGCTTACTGCCCAATTAAGGTCACTGTAAATTCTGAGGACATAGTTTGGAAAATTGAGTTTGGAAGAAAAAACCCCAAAACCTTATGGAAGCTTGTTTTGCAGTGGGAACTCAACGATACAAAATACATGATTTTGTGCGCTTGTGCTTTATTCCTTCATGCAAGAGACAATTCTTTATCTTCATCTTTCCACAAGATGGCACCAGAAGATTGAATAAAATTTAGTCCTGTGCATGGCCTCACACACCTTGACTTTAGCTGCAACTTTGCCTCCAAAATGCAGAATATAAATACATATGGCACACACCCAAAAATTTGCACCTGCCAAACACTTTTAAATTACATATAGTTTTATTAAAGAGTAGGTGTAGTACTCATCTCAGATTGATTCAAATAGGCATGTTAGATCAATACCTAAAAATACATACTTCGAAAAAATACCTCAGTCATGGTTTAAAAAATAAAGGTCAATTGCCAGGTAAGAATATTTCTTCAATAACATGATTTGAGTTTACTACTTGATATTCTTTTAAAATTAGAGTAGCACACATTTTATTAAACACCTTTAAGTTTCATAATATTAAAATATTTTTCAAATTTAAAGAAATTAATATAATTTTAATGGATTTATATCTAAAGAAAGATTTTTTTTTAGTGAGGCTATAACTGAGTAACCTAGAGCTGATGAAAATTTGTTTATTTTCTACATTTTTTATTCACTAGATCTTAAGAAAAGTTTTAGTTTCTCTAGTAATACTGAGTCTCTAATGAATGTTCGAATTGCCCTCCTCTGAGAATCTTCCATATAAATCTATTTTATTTGAAAATTGAAATAAAAATTTATTTATTCATTAGTTCCTGTAATAAAGAAATTTATCAATTTATAAATTTATCTCTGAAATTTTTCAAGATGATTGAACCATAAAACTTTTACAAAAATTGAACTTCTACAAAAAAAAGTCCTCCACGTTTATGAAAACAAGATATAGATTTAAGTTACAAAAATAATCTGATTAACTTCAGAATTCAGGTGTGTTTGCTTTCTTTTTTTAAAAGATACAGTTTAGGTACAGAATGAAAATATGTATGAAAAAATATTCCAAAAAATAAGACTCTTAAGAAGAAGAGAAAACTAGCCAAGGAAATTTTAAACCTTATGTCACAGCACACTGCAAATGTCAATATTATGTAGATTATTTGCCACTCTGCTAAAAGTAAAGAGAAGCATATAATAAATCAGAAACATATTCTAGTAAAGTCTATATGCTGAATGAGTAATTTGTCCTTCTCTTCCCAAAACTCACAGGGAAATATAAAAAAAGCAAGTCCTCCTGTGAAACAGTCAGCTGTTGAGCAAAGAGTAAATGTAAATTCCTATATAACAATCAAAACCAACACAGCAGCATGGCTGAGTCAAGATCTGCTGGTCAAACTTAAGGGCAAGAAGCAAATGAACAAGCAGTGGGCACAGGGACAAGAACAGAGACGAAGTTCACATTGACAGGGATGGGATCAGAAAAGCCAAGGTGCAGCTGGAAGTGCATTTGTCAAGGGATGCAAGGGCTTCTACAGGAATTTCAGCCTGGAAAGAAAGACCAACGAACAAGTACCCCTCTGATAAACATGACTGGCAAACTAGTAACCACGGATGAGGAGAAGGCTGAATGCTCAACAAGTGCTCCTTTATCTCAGTCTCTACTGTCAACCTCTCTTCCCACACCTCCCGAGCAGATGGGCAACAGGATGGGGACAGGGGAAGCAAAGTTCTTCCCACTGTGAGAGGTTTGTGACCAGATGAGGAGCCCACACAAGCCTATGAGAGCTCATGAGATTCATCCCAGAATCCTGAGGCAACTGGCTGATGTAGTTGCCAAGTCACCCTACACAATATTTGAAGTCACTAAGGAGAAGTCCCTGGTGATTTGAAAAAGGGAAACACCATACCTCATCTTTAAAAAAGGTAGTGTGGAGGCCTGAGAACTACTGACCTGTTGGTCTCACATCACACGGCCCCCACAACATCCTCCTCTCTAAATGGGAGAGATATGGATTTGATGGCATGTCTGTTCAGTGAATGGGGGATTAGTTGGATGGTCCTGACCAGAGTGTAGAGGTCAATAATTGAATGTCCCAAAGAGCACCAGTGGTGCCCCTCAGTTGTCTATATTGGAACAAGTACAGCCTCATATCTTCACTGATGACATAGACGGAGGGAACTAGTGCTCCCTCAGCAAATTTGCAGATGATACCAAGCCGAGCAGTGTGGCTGACACATCTGAAGAACAGGATGCAGTCCAGAGGAACCTGAAGAAGCTTGAAATGTGGGCCCAAGGGAATCTCATGAGGTTTGACAAGGCCAAGAGCAAGGTGCTGCACCTGTATTGGGGCAATCCCTGGTATCAATACAGGCTGGGGGGGAACAGACAGAGAGCAGCCCTGCTGAGGACTTGGGGGTGCTGATGGATGGAAGGCTGGACATGAGCCATCAACATGCTAGTGCAGCCCAGATGTGTCCTGGGCTGCATCAATGGAAGTGTGGCCAGCAGAATGAGGGGGGGTATTCTGGCCCTCTAGTCCACTCTGGTGAGACCCCACCTGGTACATTGCCCCAGCTGTGAGGTCCTCAGCACAGGGAAAACTTGAACATGTGGCAGAGAGTCCAGAGGAGGCCACAAAAATTATCGGGGTGATAGAACAGTTCTCACATTAGGATAGGCTGTGAGAAATGAGGTTGTTCAGCCTGGAGAATAGTCTGGGAAAAACTTATAGAGGCCTTTCAGTACTTAAAGGACCAAGCAAGGAACATGGGTGAAGACTTTTTACAAAGGACTGTTGTAATAGGATAAAGAGTAATGGCTTTAAATTAGAAGACTAGACAAGCTAGAGTAGATATACAAGCTAGAGGAAGACTTTTTGTACTGTGAAAGTGGTGAAACACTGCAACAGGTTTCCAGAGAGGTGGTAGATACCCAATTTAGGGCCAGTTTGGATGTCACTCTGAGCATCCCGACTTAGCTGAAGGTGACCCTGTCCATACTAGGAAGGGTTGTACTAGATGACATTTAAAGGTCACTTCCAACCCAACATCATTTTTTCAAGTAGTCAGTGACTGCATCATATGCCATCAGCATTAGATACCTGACATATTTTTTTATCTCAAATTATTAAAATAGTGTTTCAGAATGAAAACAAGTTAGACACTAATTTGATTTTAACTCTGTGAATTGCAGATAATTTCACTAAACTGAGGGAAATGTGTAAATTGCACTCAGAATTCATACTGGCCTAGCAGAATCCAGAACAGAGACCTTTGAGTCGAAGTTCTCTTTTCATATAATTTGAATGAGATTTTAAAATTAGAACTCTTCAAGTCCCTTTATGAAGTCATAGAAACAATCTAGCTAAGATTCCATTCTATATTTTTGACACTCATGCTGTAATGGGGAAGTCTGGTCTGAATATACCTCTTTTTTTAGATGATAACATCATATTTTGTCAATAAAGAGAGTTCATATATTTCAAATATAAACACTGTGTAGTTTACCCATGTGTAGTTGGCATGAATACATGCTGCTCAGCTTCTTTTTTCTATTTACATGAGAATTTCCCACATGGATGAGCAGTCAGTGTCACCCTGTATGTAAATAATTGTTCATGGGTGCTGTTCATTTCTATTTCTGTGAAAGAAGGATTGTTTTTTCACACTAATTACTTGTAGGAAATCTCCATCTTTCAGTAGGTTAACTTAGCTGTGAGTTTCCTGAACTGTCCACTGAAAGGGACATGTTTTAGAAAATGCTGTCACCTTTGTAGCATATTTTTAAACCATGACAATGCATGTCAACAGACTAATACTATAAAGAGTGTGTTTCTTAAGAGAATGTACGATTTTTAATTCATCAGTCTCTGGGGTCCATATAGGAAAAGCACAGCAAGTGCCCCTTGAGTCAGTGTCTGTTGATGTTTTAAAATAGAGGGTAATAATAATAATAACAACACTAAAAGCAAGACGTGCATAAGCTAGTAAATAACAGAATGAAGGTTTCCCTTTGCCTTGAATGTTTCTGTTCAATAAGTGTATTATGAAGGCTGTTTATGCCTTTAAGTGAATTCCATTTTCTTGCACTGCCTTTCCTTCCCATTTGGCACACAGGATGGATGGTAACGACTGGCTGTCCCTATTTCCTCCTCTGTTTGAGATATTCCACCAATATATAATTTCTACATTTTGTTCAAGGCACAAAACGAAACCTAAATGGCTTATATCTTGATATTCCCTATAATCCTTTCTGTTCTTGTTGTGAGAGTATTAAAATGCTTTACATCTACTAAGAGGCAGAGTTATCCAACACCTCTTTGGTGCTGAAGAAGAGGTCATCAACTTGCTTCAATGCTATACATAGTGAATTCTAACCTACACTTGAAATTTGATTTGGATGTAAAGTGCTGCAGGATGTGACACTCTGTTTTTGCTCATGATGGAAAACTTCCATTTATTCTCACTTTAAAACTCAAAATAAAGTCACATTCAGAGTATTTTGTATGTGAAAATTCCTGACATTCCAGTATTGTTTATATATTTTTCGTTTATCAAACTTGAAATGGCTACACCACCAAATCTCTCTGAGCATGAGAAATTCTCAAAATGTCCTTTTGTTTAAATAACAGGTACCAGGTGTCACAGCAAGTAAACTATACCTCAGCTGCCTGTGGGTTAGCAAATTCCCTGTGTTCAACATTGCTTAGATTAATTGGCAGGACATTTGCTTTTGATGTGCTGCTATTTGCACTGCAGGACAAGGCACAGCCTCAGCTATGTGATTACATAAAAGTCTAACAAAAAAAAAAAAAAGCTTCAGCTTTAGCTAAAATAGAAATTTTAAAAAAGCAACTGACAAAGCCCCCCAAAACTAACATGAATTTTTATATTCTTCAAACATGTTTCTTCTGCATATAATCCACAAATAAAAGTGCCTTCAACAATTTTATCTTAAGATATTTAAACAACGAAAACTGTTTTCAAAACCTCTGACTTTTCTTTTATAAATCAGAACTGGTATTATGTTGTTTTATAGAACTACTCGCTGTCGCTCAAGAGGAAAAATTGTATATGCAATAAAAATGAGCTGGGAATACTGACGATAATCTAAATCAACTAGTTAAATTTGATACCCATCTATTTATTTTGCCAGCTTGTTCAAGGTCTACAGGATTCAAATAACCCTTTTTCTCTTGCATCAGTCATAAAATAAGCAAGTAAAACTGTAATCCCTATATCCTACGAAGCATTAAATTGCTCTTTTTTTTAGTGCATCTTCATGTTTGTTAGGCAACATCAGAGAGTAGAATTTCAATATTACTTTATTATTCTACAGAAATATAGGAAAATAAAAATCAAAATATTGAACAAGCATTTAATATACTATACTAGTTACATTCCTCTGAAACAGGGTGAAAACCAGCCTAAAACTGAAAAAAATTAGGGGAAAAAAAAAAGAAAAAGGTAGTAAACAAAGATCAAATTTGTTCAGGGAGAGAGACCATGATTTTTTTTTGTTTAAACTAAATTAATATTAACTTTTAGACTGTTTATTTAAAACCAATGTGAAACTAATCATTCAGACTTCATCTCTAGCAGTTTTGATGCAAAGATAGATCTAAATGCTGTGTCCATAATGCTTATCATGTTAAGTATGAGAAAAAATTCAGAAAAGCTTTGGAAAGGTTTTGCAGTCAGATGTTTGACAGCAGCAGCTGTCTCCAGGCTGTACACTGCTGCAGCATGTGTGTTTCAAGCCCAATTGGGAGTTGATTAATACAGACAATTTTGGTCCAGGAGCAGCCTCACATAAGGCCATTTCCACTCCTTTGTGGTAAAGTCTTCCCTCTGATTTCTCCTATAGGATTGCTGGGTTTGGTGCTCACAAAGACACACAGGAGGTTGGTGCTGGTGGTAATGCACATCTCATGAGCCCTGGCATACACAGAAGCCTGTCAGGTGGCTGATGCTGCAGCCCCTTTGCCTCTAGGCACTTGGGATCTGGAGTCCTGATGTGTCTACCAGGGCACATCTGTCCTGCCACTGATGAAAAGGAGGAACAGGTAAAAGGCCTAGGATGTACATAGACTGATCAAAATCTTCCACTTCAATGCTTTTCAGAGATTCCTCTGTGATACAGGTACTCCAATGGCAAGAAGAATGCTGCTGTGTTCCTTCTGTCACCTCTAAGAGCTATATATATAGAGCATGCTTCATTATGTGACTCCTGCTATGCTGGAAGAATGATTCCTGACCTGAATCCTCCAGATCCAGTAAAATCCTGGTTCCACAACCACCCCAGACCATGTCCCTGAATATAGACAATAATTCATCACATCCCTTCCTAGAAAAGCTAAATTGTAACCTTGACGTGACTGTCTCTAGCCCAGGGTTTGGCCAATAAGAACAGAGAATAATGTTGCCATCCCTCTGACTCCTGATTTCATAGACTTCTATCACATTTTCTCTAACATTTTTTAGATTAAATGTTCTTAGTTTATTCAGTCATTTCTTCTACAGAAATTATTCTGCATTTTTCTGCCTTCTTTGTACTATTTACAAGTCTATTGCATACATTTTTAGAATCAGAGCTACTTACATTATCCCAGGTGTGGCAAAGTCAGCTACCTGAATGATGGTGGCTTGTGTCTTGTTCGATCTCCTTCTCCTAATTGTCCCTAGCATTTTGTTTGTTCTTCTGAACACTGGTATTGTAAAACTGGTATTTCAGGAAATGGTTTTTTACACCCCAAGATATCAGTCTTGAGAGGTAATGGTTAGTTCAGAGTCTATAATTTTATATGAGAAATTAGGATTGCTTTCCTCCCATGTACATTGCATTGTATTATTTACACTGAATTTTATTTGTCACTTTTTTGCCCTTCAGTCTTACAGTCTTCTTTTAGTTCTTCACAGTTAGCTTTCAAACTTGCTGTCTTGAATAATACAGTATTGTCAGCAACCTTTCTCTTTTCAGTAATCTCCTGCTTTCCAGGTTAGTGATGAATATGTTTTACAGTACAGGCCTCTGCTTACCAGCATTGATGACCTGTCTCCACTTCAAGGACTGACATCTTACTCCTATTTGTGTTTCCTTTCTCCTAACCAGTCATTTATCTATACAACAAATGTCTGTGCTCATGCCACCTAATTTACTTAAAAGCTTTGTGTGAGATACTTTGTCCAAAGGCCTTTTGAAATCTATGTAAACTAAATAAATTCCCCCTCGTCTTCCACAATCACTCAGTTTCAGATGTCTCCCACTGCGAGCAGCTCCTTAATAGGACTCTCCTTTTTCTTCTGCAAGGTTTGCCACTGAAGCCTCTCAAAAATGACCTTTTTCTGCTTCTTTGCTTTTAGTATACCTTTTGTATTCTGATCATCAAATGGCCATATAGACTTCTTGATCCTGATGTGTGTAAAAAAAAGTTAGTTTTGTTTCCTTTTGCCACTAGCTCGTTCTTCTTAATTACTCTTTATGTGTTCACATTTTATAATTCCTTCTAGTCTCCTTTGAATGCAGGTGTATAGCTTCACCTTTTTTGTTAATTGTTTCTAGAAACCTCCCTTATATTGCTATCCAGTTTTTGCTTTACATCTTATGATCTAACTTGCTTTACAGAGGTATTAAAAATATTGCTTCATTTTTATGAAACAATTTGCATGTTGCTTTTTTTATTTTTTTCGCCTTGGAAAACTGGTTTTCTGGATTGCTACTCTGTTTAAAGTGGGAAATTAAGAAAACCAAAAATGACATTTACTCTCAAGTGATCCAGAGACCACTTTTCTTATGAAAACGCTCTATACACACAATTGGAAATGGCCGTCCTACCAAGTTTATTCTAGTTGCTTTTTTTTCTGGGGATGGCAAGGGGATAGTTAGACTAGATTGGCTTAAGTTCATGGGACAAATTTTTCATGCAGGACTTAAAACAGGCAACAGAGATTTGAAGTGGATAAGAAAATGAAAGCCTAGACAGAGGAAATTAATCAGGATTTTCATTTCTGGGCAAGTAGTTGAAGTGGTCATGTGCCAGGAAGTCTATATTAATTTTGTTCCTTGCTATAGATGTCATGAGTGAAAATCATAAAGAAAAGAATGTGTTCTGAACATTTCATAATCATGTCTGTGTGTTTAATATTCTATCATGGGATCATTTTAACTACCATCTTCTTTGGACTACTGCAATTTTCCCAGGCTTAAATTGAAGTAATTTACAAAAGATTCTGACATCTTTCTTAAAGGTTACAGAGTAAAGAGAAAAAGACCAAAAGATCAAATTTCACAAAGAGCAATTAAGTAGCAAATCACGTGTGATAAGAATAATCAAAAATTAAGACTTTTTTTTGTAGAAAAGCCTTCATTAACAACCTCTCATATAGCAAGAGCACTAACATTCCAGATCACAACTGTTTAAGTGGAATAATATTCTATTTATTTAAATATATATCACTGTAACTTTTGTCTATTTTTTGTTCTTTATCACTCCATTATTTCATTTTTTGAAGGTAGGTGCCACTTATATTTTTCTTGGAGTTTGACTAGTGTGACAGAAAGGAATCCATTTATTATTTCATCAGAAGTTATATATTTCTAGTGCCATGCATGTCAGACGCTGCTGGTGAAATGAGGTCCTTCCATTTGGGACCCTTTTATATTGCCACAACAAATAAAAAAAAGAAGGAGGATTGACTACATAATGCAAGGATTAGTATTGTATTTGTATAGTCTATATGATACACTTACTGTCTTTCCACTGTCTTAGTTTTTGCATTGTCTTATCAAGTATTTTACTTTACAATGTGTATATAATAAAATAACCTGATAAGGTTAAAACTGTGTCAACACTTCCTCCACTCAAAAGGTTTTGACTTGAGTAGGGTCGAGGCCTAAGCTTGACAGGCAGGCTAGGTTCTCTAAAAGCAGTTCATGTAGTGGTGGAAAATGAAACAAGGTAATACAGTTCTTCAGGGACTGACAAAAGGAAATGAGTTTGGTCTTCTCTCCTTTACTCAGAGGGGCATATTAGATGGAATCTCATTCATTGAATGCAGTTTGTTGGTCCATTCTGACACCTCTGCTCCAGTTAAAATGAGTTCAATTAACTAGAAATTCAACTTTAAGGTCTTTCCTTGCAGGTAAAAAGTGTTTGTTATTTGCCTTTGGCAATGTAGCGTGTCAGGGCTTTGGTAAACATTAAAAGTGAGACAATTCATGTTTCTTAGTTTCCAAGCCTCCAATTTGACTGTGAAGAGTCACCACAGATCCCTATCTGTACTCATCTACCGGTGAGGTATTTGACCTGAGATCAAAGGAACATGTCAGAATACTCTAGCCTCTCAAAGCTCTCCAATGAAAAAAGTGTGTTGCGAAACAAGACTTTGAAAAATACTGATGTTTTCTCCTGTTAATACAATATGAACTGTTATGAGTAAAATAAAATGTAGCTTGAAATTGTCAAAAAATAATTGTTAGCTTTTGTGGTGGGTAATCCTTGGCTAACACCCAGACACCCACATAACCACTCCCTTATTTCTCCTCAACACTTTGGGGAAGAAAATAGGCCGAGAAAGCTCAAAATCCAGACAAAGGTAGAGCATTTGTTTTCTAATTACTCTCATGGGCAAAACAGATTTGAGCAGCAATTAAAAACATATAAAACACCACTCTTTCTGAAATTTCAAGGGCCAGTTAGAAATAGATATATGGAATAGCCTTTTGTAAAATTTGTAAAATTTTATTTCTGTGTGTATGTGTTTGATATTTGCAGACTCGTACTCAGGTGAAAGGAAATCTCTTAGATAACCAGCCAAATCTCACCATATGTACCCTTTAATCAGATTTCAAAATATTTTAGATTTTATATTTCATTGCTAATGATTTTTCCAAAAGAATAACAAATATTCAGAAATTTTGTGTAGAACATTCTTAAAAAATGAAGTTTCACCAGTCACTTACTAGAACTTGAAACAGCAGATGCATTGCACAGCTTGGACTATACAAAGCTTTTTTTTCCTCACAAGGAACAGCAAACAGTAATGCAATAAGTATGCAAACAGTCTAAAAAAAGATTGTCTTGGCAAGTGTTATGAGAGGAATTCTAATACAAATCTATACACAATTGAATATTTGTAATGCTGAATTCAACTTTTGTTGCCACAAATAGTGAATGAGAATATATTTAAATACGATAAATTGTAGACTGATAGCCGATGAAAAGAGAAACAAAAGACAACAGATAAATCTTCAGTAACATTTAATTTCAGCTAGTTATCTTGCTCACATAGCTAACAAAGCCCAAGAGGAAAGTCATATCCAAATTTATATTTCCTAGAACTTACTAGATATGAAATCTCGCAGGTCTGTGAGTTTAATTTAAATCAAGTATAAGGTCAATAATAGGGAAAAAGTTTTACATTTACTAATTTGATATTTAGTTTTCATTTGATAGATGCAGTGCAGTTAATTGCTTTCACATGCCCTTAGGAATGTAACAGTGTAATATTTTAATTTTACTTACAATTTATTAAATTGTGGAAAACATAATATGAAAATGGTTTAATATATTAACTTATCTTAAAGTTCTTAATGATAAATTGAATAGGTAACTATTTATGCAAAATTAAGCACTTAAATCTGGCCTAGGCAATTAGACAGGTAAAGAAAACATTTATAAGCATCTGAGACTCTGATTTAGGTTTTCAACTCACATATCAATGAAAGTAACAAGTGATTTGAATTTTGAAATTTTTTTGGCTCCACTTTTAATTTGTTTACTGACAAAAATAGTTCACAAACAGTATTTTCTGAACACTGTAAAATGATTAATACATTTGAGAATGTTCTAATTTGCCCACAGAGAATTCAAGAACATAGAGAGGTGAAATTCAATGAATAAATTAAAAAAAAACTTTCTCAGCTTAAGTTAGAATGCAGAGATCAGCAAATTTAGTCACCTCTTTTCAGTGCTTCCACTGATTAATATATCATCCCAGCATTTTTTAAACTTGCATAATCTTAGTGATGCTGTTTGTAGTTATTGTGTGTCAGTCATTTCTATTGTATATTAATGGTTGTCAAACTAATTTTCTTGATTGAATAGGGTATCACGATTCAATTTTAAACTTAATCTCTCTGATATTTTTTTATACCATGTAATGTATCCTGCTTTTTAGATATGGAACATAGAAATAATTGAAAAGAATACAAATAAAAAGAATTAGTTATCTTAATCAAGTAATTATTAAGATTAAAGTAAAATAGACATCTAAAAAACTGAACTGAATAAAAGAATTTAAGAAAAAAAGTATTTTTCATACCCAGATAATACTTGAAGTGTTCCATATTGGGTAGAAATTTCCTTTATGCTGAGTGTGCAGCTAAGTAGCAGCTGAGGCTCATTTTTAGGTGATAATTGGATCTTTTAAAAATCTTTGAAAATTTTCAAATCCAACTACTTCAGTGGCTTTAAACTGAGCAAATCCGAGCATAGCCACTCATTTGGGAGAAAGAACATGTCTGTTCTGTAAAAACGCGAATTTTATGAGAATGTACCACAGCTAGCAAGAATACAAGAAATTTGGTAAACTAGCAGGCATAGAAAAATAAATTAAGTGCTAAAATCGAATCTTCGTTTCATTGTACTGAAACCTCCTTGTTGGAATTCAAAGACTGCAGGTAAGAATTTTGTTGTTTTCTTCCTACTACTCATTATTTCATGAGTATAAACCTAGATGAAGGTGAAAAGATCTTGAAATGAAGAAATAATTTGGACAATCTAAAAAGAATTCCTTCCTAAGTGCTAAGCAATACAGTGATTTCTTCATGATCGATGTATAAATAATAGGAACTATCTTTCTATGTGATTGGTAGGATGGCCAAAACCCAAATCTAATGTGAGAAATAGTTAAAATATTTGTATTAGTTTATGTATATATAAATATTAACCAAAGGCAAATATTTAGTTGATTTAGCAAAATGATTACCTTGTCAGATATGAAATATGATTATAAAGGGAAATTTTATGATAAATGAAAAAACCCATTACTTGAAGAATACATGTTATTAGAGTGAAAAAACATTGTAAATTCATGGACCCAGGTGGGTATTATTTTGCTTCAAATATTTATGGAAATATTGTGTTGTCTATATTTGATGATAAGTGGTTGTTGAAAAGCTGACATGTCATTCTATCCAGTTTTTGATGCAAGACTATATTAACCTTGAGTTCAGGATGATATTAATACTTCTTGTGCTCTCCTCACACAATACAGCAGTGTGTCATCTACACCCTGGATACATTAAAAAATCAGCAGGAATTTTCAAGTATATTGACAAAAGAGAGAAAGTGAAAAAAAAAATCATCTGTTCTGAAATATTCCAGCAAAGACGGCACTACTAGAAAATAAGTTAAAGGGTGAGATTAGATTAATTTAGTTAATTAAATAGAAATAAACTGTGGGGTTTTTTTGTCTGCATTTTTATTTTTAAGAAAACAACAACTACAGAAGGCTCTGGGATATTGCTTCTTATATTTTTAGTCTTTATTTTATTCAACTGAGGGCTGAATAGGACTTAATTATAAGTTCAGTTCTTATGAGCATACAATAATAAGAAAAGCTAAAAATCCCCCAATGCTCAAAATCAAACAAGTTGAATACTAGCTTATATGAACAGGAATTTGTTTCATTGAAATAAAAATACAACTAATGAAACAATATTTTAAATCAGAAATTCTATCATAACTGGTCCACAGAAATTAATGAAAGAAACATGCAATTCCACTACTGAAGCAAAGATTACAACATGAAAAAAATAGATGGACAGAAGGTAAAGGAGAGAAAGAAGGCAATACAGAGTTATATTATAAATATTTCTAGGAATACGCAATATAATCTCTTATATTTTTATGGTCATTCTTGACAGTACTTTATTTGAACTTCAAATTATTTTTCTGTGCTCCCTCAGAGATATGTCAGAGTAGAAGAATAGAATTATTTAATATTAAAGTGAGTATTTTTGTTGCTATTTTCTGGAATAAAAATGTGCAGCCTCCACCACAGTCCACAGACTCAATTTCATTCTACTTTTCATTTTGTGTGTGGAAGACCACCTCAAATGAGTTGAAGCCTACAGCTCTCTATCCCACTGGACATCAGTAAGTGTATCACTCACCGGTGTGTATCAAGGTCACTCCCATACTAGGAGCAGTACTGTTCAATGTCTTTATTAGTTACATAAACAGTGGGATTTCATATTTCATATCAGCAAATTTGTGGATAACCAAGCTGTGTGCTATGGTTGAACACGGATGATGGATAGGATGAAATCCAGAAGTGTTGTTGTTTTAAGTGCAGCAGGCAATAAAGCTCCACACAGCCACTCACACTCTGGAAGGAAGAATCAGAAGACTACAATTGAGAACACACATGGGTTGAGGTAAAGACAGCTTAACAAGCAAAGCAAAAGCAGTGCACCCAAAAAAAGCAAAACAAGGAATTAATTCATCACTTCCTATGGGCAGTCAGGTGTTCAGCCATCTCTAGGAAAGCAAGGCTCCATCCTGCATAACAGTTATTTGGGAAGACAAACATCATTAACCCTTTCCTTCCTCTTTCCAGCTTTATATGCATTATAGCACTGTGCCATATGCTCTGGAATGCTCCTTAGGTCAGTTGGGGTCAGCTGTCCCAGCTGTGTGTCCTCACACCTTCTTGTGCACTCCCATCCTTCTCACTGATGGATTGGGGTGAGAGGCAGAAAAGGCCCTGACTGTGCAAGCACTGTTAGCATTAACTAAAACATCTCTGTATTATCAACATTTTTTCCAGCCTGAAACTAATACACAGCCCCACACTAGCCTGTGAGAAGAAAATTAAGCCTACTGCAGTCAAAACAAGTACAAGAGGGATCTTGAGAGGCTTCAGAAGTGGACACATGTGAATCTCATGAAGTTCAGCAAGGCCAAGTGAAAAGTCCTGCATGTGGGCTGTGGTAATCCCCAGCATCAATATAGGCCAGAGGCTGGTGGATAAAATACTGGAGAGGAACTGGCAATGTTTTCTTTCAGCCCAAGAGACTGTGTCCTGGGCTCCATAAAAAGAGGCAAGTCTGCCCCTTTGCTCTGGTGAAAGCCAAATGGCAGTACTTCATCCAGAGCTAGGGCCCCCAGCCCAAAACCTGGACTTGTTGCTGGAAGGGATTGAAAACCACTCCTGAGAAAAGAGACTAAGAAAAATGGGGCTGTTCAACCTGGAGAAGGTTAGGGAGACCTTTAGGGAGACCTTATTGTAGCCTTTCAATATATAAAGGGGAGTTATAAGAGAGAAGGAGACATATTTTTTACCAAGGCCTGTAGTGACAAGACAGAGCAATGATTTTAAACATAAAGAATGTACGTTTAGAGCTAAGGGGGTGGTGACACACAGGAACTGGTTGCTCAGAGAAGTGGTGGATGGCCCATCCTGGGCAGTGCTCAAGGCCAGATTGGGTGTGTCTTTGAGTAACCTAATCAACCGGAAAATGTCCTATGCAAATAAGGTTGGACAAGATGATTTTTAAAGGTCTTTTTCAACCCAAGACATTCTATGATTCTATAATGACCATACAGAACAGCATTGATGTATCCAGTAAAAAGGAAAAAGTCTTCCATGGAGAGATTAACAATGGAAGGAGAATTTGGCTGGCTTCAGACCGAACAAGATGGCATTTCTTGTGGAATGTGTGTCCTAGAATCATAGAGTCACACAGGTTGGAAAAGATCCTTAACATCATCGAGTCCAGCAGTTAACCTAACACTGTCGAGTCGACCACTAAACCCTGCCCCTAAGCACTACATTTACACATCTTCTAAATACCTCCAGGCATGGTGGCATAACCACGTCTCTGACAGGCTGTTCCACTGCCACCATCCTGGCAGTGTGACATAATGACTTTGCTGACTCTGGTTTTACTGATATCTTTAGCTCTCATTAGTTGATTATCATCATCAGTAGAAATTATTATAGATGGCCATAAAATATTTACTGCTTTATAAATCAAATTATCTCAAAAAAAATTGAAATTAAAGGAGAACTGTGTGATTTGCTAGCTCAGATTACAAACTCACTATGAGTTACATATTCCAGCTGTTTATGAAGCTTTCAAAGTACATTTGCATTTGAAGACATAAATGTGTGGTGGATTCATTATATATTAGATAATACTTTCTAATTTTATTTTATTTAACAACAGTTAAATTAAACCCCAGATTTAATGAATCTATTCACCAACAGATTAAATTCTTCTATGAAATTTTCAGAAGCAATGTAATGAAGCCACCTTCAGTCTGGAGTTTTCAGACCACAAATTAACATAGTAAAATATCCTAATTTTTTCAACATCAAGTATGAAAGTTTTTATTTAAATGTTTACCCTAATAACTTAAAGAAGTTATAAACAATTAATGTATTTTCTTCTAATGTAAAAAGTTAGATCAAACTACAAAAAATAATTCCTGTTTGTCATTCAGAATTGAAATAAAGTATTTAGACTTAATGAAAAAGAATGTGCTGGTTGGAAGAAAACTTATTTTTAAGCCACAATTTGAACAGAACAAACTGGATATAGAGAATAATCTTAAAACATTAATCACTGATAAATTATGCTACCAATGTGAAAGAATATGTATGCACATTTTATCTATAAAATGCAAGCAGTTTTCTTTATTAAAGGGAAGACCTATTCACTTTAGTTACAGTAATATTTATTTAATTCTAAAAATTGGAATATGGCCTTGCCAGAAAACCCTGCCATTATAATAGGAAATCCATACCAAAAGAAATTGAACATTGTAGCACTCTGTTACCATCTAATAAACTTTGTTGCCATTTGTCTAACGAATACATTAGGAGTGTGGTCTGGTGATCTGAGTAGTGGGCTGTGAAATTGGCACCTGTACTCTTCACCACTGGATGTGACCTTGAGTATTCCACTAAAATATAAATCTCATTGTATATCAAGAGAACATTTAATTGAGAAAGAAGTTATAAATATCTCAAAAATGGAATGCCATAAAAGGTTAATAAAAGGAATTAGTCAACATGTTCGAAAATGTGTGATATGTGTGCCTTATACATCAAATTACTGTCAGTTTAATCTAAAAATAGGATATCAACAAAGACTTCTATAATGAAGAGATCTAAAATGTGTTGTATGTCACATAGAATATCTGGGAAAAAATTCCACACTTGAACATTAGCATCCTTGGTCTATTAACATTGTGCGAAAATTTATTGTTTGAGGTTATGAGTTGTACATCATACATCCATGTAAAAAATGTTACTGTAAAAAGTTTTAATCTTCTATTTTCATTTTTTTAACAAAAGAAATAGACAAAATCTTTCTTCTCACCATCTTTTTTTCCATTTCAAAAATTAAATTCTTGTGCCATAGGGTGTTAATCTTATTGTTCTTTGCCCTTCCTTCCTATTTTAAGTGCTACCTGTGTTCAAGCACATCCATTATTTACAACATTTTTATATTACATCAGCTCAGAAATATTAGGACCACAAAGTCCAAGTAATAGTAGCAGAAAGCTCTGAACTCAATTTGCATTTCTATTTGAAGCCAGTTTTGTATTACCCCTTGAGTAGCACCTTAGTCCTTCAGCTTCCCATTGAAATTTCACAGAACACAGCAAAGGGACTTTGTGTCTTACTAAAAGTTTTATGGGGTGACTCTAATGTGAAGGACAAAATTCTTCCAAATCCTACTGCAGTCTGTTCTATTCATAATAGATCAATAAAGAAATAGTAAAATGGTTTAAAAGTAGACTTCCGATATTAAGAAGGAATATAATTTAAGAGAGTTAAACAGTTATTATTTGTTCTAGTTACTATCCATTCTAGTTATATGTATATGAGCATTCTATGGCAAAAGAAAGAGAATAAACTTCCTTCTTGCCATCAAAGGGACTGTGAAGAAAGACTAAACATCTGGGTTGCCCAAAATAGAAAGACAGTGGATAAATGTAAATTTTTCCTATATGAGTAAATCAAATACATCCAGGAACATTCCCCATCACTGAGGTCAACTAATAGAGAACTGCCTGTATCTGTAATGATAATTTCCTTTAGTCTGCAAGAGGGGTGACAATGCCCAATAATATTAAAGAATATCTATAATAAGAAATTAATCATTTTATTATTAAAAATAAGAAGGCTATAATAAGAAAGAAGTATGGAATATTGTAATTCCATATATGTGTGTGTATATATATATATATATGGATTAATTAGAAGAAGACTGGTTTTCTTGAGTCAGAAGTATTTAACTTATCATTACTCTTTAGTTTAATTTTAGATGTACCTGTAGTAGCCTTTACCTGTCAGAATTTGTAAAGACCTTCTATTTATATCAAAACCATTTTAGACATATTTAAGCAAAAAATCTAGAAAAACTGTAAGAAAGTAATGTACTCTATTCCTAGAGGGACCTATGTCACATAATGGGAAACAAATCATAAATGGATAGATTTAAGCCATCAAAAGTTTCCATAACATGGGGTTTATACATTATTAATGCTCTTGAATTCAAAACAATGACTCGGTCATCCTGCTCACAAGTTCAGGCTAACCTCAAGGGAATTTTAAATTGACTGGTATCTCCTTTGTGAAGAGCACAGATCTCAAGACAGCTAAACTTAGGTATTTATGTTACTGCTCCAAATCAAATTGCTAGAAACTCAGCTCTTGCTTAAATATCAGAGGCATTTGGAGACAACACAAAGTATTGCTGAGGTGCACAGGGGAGCCTATCTCTCCTGTGTTCAGAGCACTCCTAATGTACAGTGACAGCCCTGAGTTCAGGAAGACACAGAGCAGTCACAATCACTTTACAGGGTACGTCTGTTGGAACTGTCCCTCCAGCTTACTTCTGTACAGTAGTCTATTTTTGACATTATTTACCCAGCAGCTGTGGAACAAAGATTCTGAATCCTCCACAGCATGGCAATATGTAGTCAAACACCAAGCTCTTAGCCTCCAGGTAGGCTAGTCACTCTTAGCTGAAGCTGCCTCATTTAGGGTTTCAAACTCCTGGCAGGCTTCAGATATGCAGATATTGCAGATATGAGCTTCTGCTTCACAACAACAACAACAACAACGATAAAAAAAAACTAAAAAACAAAAACAAACAAACAAAATCAAACAAAATCAAACCAAACCAAACCAAACCAAACCAAAAAAAAAAAGAAAGAGAAAAACCTGAATAAAATAAGATTTGGAC
>WBND01000189.1:970284-985425 GCA_013398595.1 Tychaedon coryphoeus
ATCCCTAGTATAAAGCATTCAGGCATATATTCAAAAAAAAAAAAAAAAAGAGAAAAACCTGAATAAAATAAGATTTGGACCACAGAAAATAATGAATGGATTTCATCCCCAAATATAGCACATACTCAACTGAATGATCAAAATATTTCTCTAAAGTTATGTCAGTGTGACTCAATGTGGAATTTTCAGAAGGATACCAAACGAGTCCAAAAATATCTAGAGATCCCTAGTATAAAGCATTCAGGCATATATTCAAGAAATTAAAGGATAAAAAACAACTTCAGTCTCAACTGAAGACTGCAAGCTTCATGAATTAGTGAAGTTGCGTGATGACCTTAATATTGCAAGAACTCCATCAGTGAAAGACACAGAACACTTGACTACAGAACTCCAAACCCACTTCCTGAGTATTGAAGGATATCAAAGATAAAAGTATGAATAATTTTTAAGTTCAAATGGAGGGAGAGGTGTCCTATTTCTCATACCTTCAATTATCTAGCAGCGTATTCAAAGGATATATTTTATTTTTCAGTTTAGAAAAAAGTGAAATTTTTTATATTTTATATTTAAAAAATCAGACTATTCCTTGAGAGATGATGTCTTTAGAGATTCTCTTTTCAGTTCAGAGCTCTTTTTCAAAAATGTGAAGCCAAGCTGCAATATTTTTGCAGTGGATGTGTTTCACAATCTGGGAACTTTTCCTACCAGTTTTATGTGGTGTTGGTAATAAAAACTTATTAAGCATCTCTAGCACCTCTGAAAATATTTCCTCCCTTTGTGGATCTTTTTTTCAAAGTTTTATTAATATATTAACAGGAGACTGTGAATAAAAATTACATTTGACCGGAATGGCAGGAAATCCCACGAGTTTTCTCTCATTTTATTTTTAATTTCATTGTGCAATTTTGAGATGTGAAATTCTTTTTTTTTAACTGCTAGTTCATTCTATAAGATATGGTTATAATAACAGGATATTCTGATTTTTATGGCCTGAAGGCAAAAAGATATCTATGGAGTTTAAATTATTAGCACTTCTCAGTTCTTGGGGTGTTTATCTTTTCAATAGTACTTTTAATTCTGAGTTAGAAACAATATGTAGTCCTGTTTGATTACTTGCACATACAAAAAATAAAACCTCAAGCCTCAGTAGACTTTTAAAACTATCACCGGTTCAATTCACAATAGTTTTATATCCCTTGAGTTTTAATTTAATAAACCTGGTTTCTTGAAAACTGTTATGAAGAAAGTGAAACATAAAATGAAACTCAATTAATAAGATCTTTAGATTGCTTATGAGGTCACCAGTGCTTATTTCACCAACAAATCACTACCTGTTACCCATTTTGTTTCCAAGCCAAAAATATTTTCTTCTGATTGTTGCTAAACAGCTCTTAGGAAAATCTGAACCATCAGATAAGCATTGATTCCATGAAACTCCTGATACTTCTAAATTGTCATGTTGCAAAACAAGGGACTGAAATCTGCATCAGTTTGTTAAAAAGATACTTTGAAAAAAGAAATTAACTGTCTTTCAGTGGGTAAAAGCTAGGATGCTTTCCCTTGAGATGATTAGGATGATTAATTTTATGTTAATATTTCAGTTTAGATGAGAACTACTGTTCTGAAATAAATCTCACAGCCATCCCCACATAATATGCTTGCATAATGTTTAGAATATATTTCAGATTCCTTTTATTATGAAACTAACCTGGAAAAGACAATCCAGGAGCCCACAAAATGAGCTCCAGCTGTATAAGGACATAGAATCATAAAATAGAATGATAGAATTATTAAAGTAGGAAAATATCTCAGTCATCATGATTTATAATTTAAAACATACACTGTCTGATTGAATATATGAGATTAGTCTGATATTAAAAAAAAAACCAGTTTATAGAGTGAATATCAGGTCTTCAGTACCAATAAGTTTACTTCTCTGATTTGTTTCTATCTACCACAATGTGACATGACTTTGAATTAAATTATCATTAAGGCTGATCAAAGATACCTAAAAAATAGTAAAATTTGTGGTAATAACAACAGAAACAACAATGAAAAGAATGTTACATTTGTATACCTACTTCAAAAGAAGAAAACAATAATTATAAAAAAAGTAATAGAAATGTATCAGTTTAATCTTCTTGAAATCTTCTAAGACATATTGACACTGGAGTAAGATATTAACATTAGATTTTCCTTAACTTTTTACCCATTTATAATCACCCTGTGTTTCCCTTCACACAGTATGAGAGAATTTGATTTGCCTTTCTCCTGAGAATAGATGGGAATTTTGTATCAGAAAAAACAGGAGAAAAAGTCCATAGAATAAAGACTGCACACCGATGCTCAGTCAGAATTGCAGTTCCCTGCCAAAACAATTTAAAATCAAAGCTAAGGAAGGGTAGAGGGGGGAATTTACAGGAAAGCAGGAAGATACAGTTCTGTTTCCGTCACTTTTGAGGAATCAGCCTTTTATTCAAACGCCTTCTCTTATTTAGCCACCAAAGAAAAGACTCCTGGTGCTGTTCATGAGGTGTCTTAGATGTATAGGATATACACAGTATTTGTGTACCTGTGTGCATTTTTCTCTTCCAAATATATTAGTTATACATATGTATATGGATATACAATGCAAATATACATATATATATATAAATACATGTGTATGTATACATATGTATATAGATATATATATGTAGATAGATATAGATATAGATATAGAGAGATATAGATTAGTGAAATCCTTGTTATAATAAATTCATAGAATATGCTGAGAGAGAAGACCCACATGCTGGAAGAGACCCACAAGGATCATCGAGTCCAACTCCTGGCCCTGCATGGGACCATCCCCAAGAGTCGCACCGTGTGCCTGAGAGGGCTGTCCAAATGCTTCCTGAACTCCGTAAGACTTGGTGCTGTGACCCCTTCCCTGGGGAGCCTGTTCCACTGCCCAGCCATCCACTATCTGAAGAACCTTTTCATGATATCCAACCTAAACTTCCTCTGACAAAACTTCAGGCCATTCCCTCGGATCCTGTCACTGATAATCAGAGAGAAGAGATCAGTGTCTGCCCCTCCTCTTCCCCTCATGTCGAGACTGCAGACTGTAATGAGGTCTTCCCTCAGTCTTCTCTTCTCCAGGCTGAATAAACCAAGTGACCTCAGGCACTTTTTCTAGGGCTTCTCTTATAAACCCCTCACTGTCCTTCTATCCCTCCTTTGGACGCTTTCTAGTAGCTTTATTATTTCAATAGAATTATATGATTGATATTCTGCAGTATATTTTCATACAGAGGGTCTGAAAATCTGCAGCTGCCTCAGCAGCCACCAGCATGTAAAGTTTAACCAGACAATTCCAAGTCGAGGAGTAAAATATCTCCTGTCATTAGCCTGGTGATACAAAGTGTGAAGGCTGGGACAGTTGGCAAGGAAGACAAGGAGGCTGGGTTCCAGGAGGCAGGCAATATATTGTCACACATTTGCACCAATTGATTCAGAGTCCATTAATATACTAATAACGTCATTATTCATGCAATTTGAAAATCATAGTACTTAATTCTTTTTTATTTTAAATTGGATTTCATCATGAACATCCTAACAAGAGTGGGCTGTAAGTTACTAGTCCATTAGATTTACAATGAATGATGACATGCAATGGATGACTTAGAAGTTATCTATCCAAAATCATGAGCATATTTTCTGACGAGACTAATTCATACTCTTTGCAAGTCCCACTGCCACTGAGTTTTGTATGCTTGTGCCTCACATACTTGTGGATGCACAGGAGAAAGAAAATGTGATACTGACTGGTGGGAAACACTTCCAACAGAAAAATACAGAACGAAGATTTCATCATATAAGAAAGCAGAATATGCTTGTTTTCTTACTGACAAAATGCAGAAGTGTTTCTCTTCTTTCACACCTGATCGTTGGTGGGATAGCCCCCACCTCCCTTTCAAATAATCTCTAATGCTTGTTAGGCTACATATTTGTTCCATTTTCCAGAAATCTACCTGATAAAAGAAACAGTAACTGTATAGTCATTACAGAGAAAATGTAGAGTTTTATACTTTGTGGCATCAAGGATATGTCAACTCACCAGCATTATAATCACATCTGGTTTCACAAAGTAATATTTGCTCTCACAAAATGTAGACTGCTTCTCATAAGCCAGATGATTGGACAGAGAGAAAGTTTAGACTTAATCTTGCTATAAATAGATTAAGTAATCATACTCTTCAGTTTCTTCTATTTTTTCACTCAATCAATTTTAAAATTATAATTATCATCATTTTTGTCTATTCTAAACAAGTGGAACATTAATATTTCTGAACAGTTTTAGTTCATGTGGAGTAGCAGGAATCTGAAGGAAAGAGGACCAACTATAAGTCTGCTTGAAAAGGACTAAAAATTTTATGGAACAGAGCACACAGCATGTGCATTATTATTTTAGCACATTCTACAGACCTTTCCAGTCTGCACAGACCATTCTGAAAATTTCTCCACAGAGTTAAGCTGCACTTGTAACCCCCCCAAATACCCAGAATGCAGCAGTGTATTGGTAGCATACTTCAACTCCCTTCCAAAAGCAAGTTGTTCCCATCAGGCTCAAGAGAATCTAAGACTCATAACCTTGTATGCTTGAACAACTGCCATAAGCTCTGGCATCCTTTGCCTCATTGGACCTTAAGTTTTTGAGAATGTGCCATTCCCAAAGGAATAGCAAGGCAAGGAAAAGGAAACATTTTCATATCATGTCAGCTAGAAATTTCAGGGCTACCTGAATATCTACATTATGTACTTAGAAAATAAAGAACCTATGCCAGGAAAACTTCTTCACATTCCTACTTTTCAGTGATGGAGTACTAAATTAGATGCAAAAATTCAAGTCTTCATTAAATCAAATAAATTAGACATTTTGCAGATGCATGGTTTCATAATATGTTTTGTGATTTGACAATACTTTTTTATTGACTAAAATATATTCAACATAGAAAAGAACATCACGTTACATGTATAAAACAATATCTCCCTGTTTTATGGAACTTCTAAAGTCACAAGAATGTCCCTATTTTTTCTTTTTCAGAATGAATATTAACTGCTGAGCTTGAAGTGCAGCCATTCGTAGTCTCACTTCCAAGTATCACTAAAACTTGTGAAAATAGTCCAAGAAAAAGTAATAGTCAGAGTTATAGTTACAACCACCATCAATTATAATGTTTAGTGCAAAAATTAGAGTAACTTGAACTTTAAGCTATAACACTCTTGCTTAGCCTTTTAAGGCAAAAAACCCCTCAATTGTCTTGTATTCATGTTGAAAGAAATTCAATTTCCTGAAGCAATTTCTGGCTATCTAGTCTTCTTTAAGTTGCATTGCTGTAATGATTTAATTAACAGTTGACGACTGAAATCTGTCCATAATTCTTGGAATTAGCCAGAAAAATTTCTCCAGAAAAAAAACTATGCAGATAAATTTAACTTTTCTTCAGATGTTAAAATATCTTGAACTCATTTGTGCAGTTTAGTAGATACTACATTACACAATGAGAAAATTTGTAGTCGTTAGGATGACTAATTTTGCTGTATAAGTCTGATTTTATTTACAATGGCTTTTATTCTTTTAACTTCAGTTGAACATGGTAAAATAAATGATAAGCTACTGGCTTAAATTTGTGAAAGACCATTTCATCCTTAATGAGGATTTATTTAAAAATTATTTTTAACTAAAAATGAAACAATCTTATTTGGTAAAAAGACACTTTCTAGAAATTAACATTTTATTTGAACAAACTAATATATGTCATGATTATGTGTTCTAAATTATTAATTTTAAAAGGTCAAAACTTACAATTTCTTATTCTAACTGAAATAATATGCATGTAACTATGGATCAGCATTCCTGATGTAATTGATCACAGAAAAAACTGTCTTCCTATATTCATTATTTTATTCATGACATCAGTCTTTGCTTATGAATGCACTATAAATGACAGCAATTTTTAAAATGAAACAGCCAATTGTGTATCTTTGTCCACTTGGTAGAAGTTTAATCATAATTTGCATTTAACCTCTGTATGTCATTATTTTGTTTACTTCTCTATTCTCTCAATATCAATGTGTGGAGGGAGCTGCATTTCTGCTGGAGCTGTAATAACCCATAAGGTGAACGTTACATTTCAGAGCTTTTTTCTTTAGAATTATGGGAATGAAAAATGAAAGAGCTGATGGACTAGCTAGAGATTAAGTTGTACATGCTACCATCAATCCACAATAATGGTAATTTTGGAGGGAAATTCCTCCCATCTAACTTCAGTAATCTATTATGTAAATGTGTACACCTTAAGTGATATCTTTAGGCTTCTGTCAGAGCTGCTGAAGAGAAATAGGCATATTTATGTATGATATATCCATCACGTTAAATGTCTGTGTAAGAATAAAATAGATGATACCTCATAAGTGATTCTTTCTCTTCATTAACTATAAAATGAGCCTTGGGTATCTATTTGAGGTTCATACATCTGTGATATTTCCTAAGTTCAAAAAAATGTGTTGCATCCTAAATGTCAGTAAGACATTTTAAGAAGTTAGCATAGCTTCAGAAAAATATCACTGGTAATATTCCATCTTCACTGTCTATTGATTCACTACTAAAATAATTCTATTTCTGTTTTTTTTCATTTCAATTTTTGTTAGTGCCGAGATTAAAATGAGACCTGGAGGTGTAGCATTCTGCCTCTAATACCAGGAGAAAGTTTGAGGAGAAAGAGGATTTGCTGTGACTGCAGGTGTTGCCCAGAACTGCAATTGTAAACATCTTAATGTATGTGTCTGCTTAGGAGCTTCAGTGAATTCAAGTGAATCAATGATTTCCGCTTAAGTTGCCCAAATACATCCTTAGTTTCGAGGAGCTGATCCGAGAGAAATTGAGTCTTCTGTACTTCCTTTGCCATATCTTCAGCCCTGTGAGATGTCTTAGTTATCCTAATAAAGCTCAGATGACAATAGGTACCTAGAAGAATGTAACAGATTTGAGTCGAAATGAAGGCAGAGAGGTTGCTTGCCACTAACCAGACTTGAATTTGGGAAAATTAATGTAATTTATTGCCAATTGAGACGAGAAGCAAAGACAAAACCACACCATCCTGCCAACCTCTTCCTCTCTTTTTTTTTCCAGGCTCAACCTCACTCCTTCATTCCTGACTCTTCTACGTCCCACCAGATAAACATCACTGTTTAATGTGGAATGGGAGCTGGGGGCAGTCTGTAAAAGCTCCTCTCTGCCACTACTTTCTCCTCATATTTGACCCATTCCCTGTTGTGCACAGGCTGCAGTGTACCTGTTCTGGTGTGGTCCTATCAACGGGCTGCAGGGGCGTCTCCTTCCCTCCTTTTTCTCTCACCTTGCTGTCTGCAGTGCTGTGTGAAATAGCATGTGTGTGAAATACACATGCTCCTCACCTGTCCTTCTGAAGCCGTCATGCAGAATTTAAAATAAAACAATTTAAAAAAAAAATTAAAAAAGTTTAAAATATGTTTTAAAATATGGTTTCCTAAATATACTTTCCCCAAGGTCCCCCCACCTTGACTGTGGGCCTCAGACATGCCCTGAGATGAGTTGTTTGCTGCCAGTGGAACCAGCTATGTCCAGCATGGGACAGCCCTGACCAGTCCTCATAGAGGCTTCTGAAGCCCTGCTGCCAGCACGGGGGTATCTGAACTCAGTATATTAAAAGTGAAAACCCAATAGTATTTCAGTCTTCTTTGGAAAACTGTGATTTTGGAAGCCTCACTCTGAATCATGTTTTTGGCACTATAGTAGTCAAAATATCCCCATAAAGTAGGTGATGCCTAATAATCCTAAAACTATATTGTTGTGGACATTGGAGTGGAAATACTTTTGTATGCTACTTACATAATTTCCCAGTGCAATATTTTCAAATACACTCTGTATGTTTTTGTCCATTTAGATTTGTCTGAAAAGTAATGAAAGCAGGAGCTTGTGAAACACATCTGAGGAATCATTGATTTGAAAGGTGAAGAAGAATAAAAGTATCAGGCAGAAAACTGTTAACGTCATATGTTCATGTATCAGACTCCAAATTATTTTTTACCTTAAGTAATTGAACTCTGTGTTTGAATGAAATATCCTAGCATTTTAAGATGTTTTTAAGGTTTGTTGTAGTTTTTTTGCTTTTTTTCATGGAAGTAGGGAGTGCTGTATACTCATTTTGTACTGGAGCTGAAGCTTCAGTTAAGATAATAAGCATGTATCCATTAACAATTAAAAATGTGGCATTTCTATTTTACTGTAGAAAAAATCTAAGTGACCTCCTATTTCAGCAGAAAAATGTCAAAGTTTTCAGGACATATAAATTTGACAGATATATGATAGAAATATCACAGCTAACTATAAATGATGAACAACTAAAACATCCCCAGAATATGACTGGTTGAGATGTATAAGAGCAGCAATATATTGACCTTCTTAATGTCTGAACATCATGATAAAAAGTTTGCAGCAAATGAGAAAGTAAGAGCGACATATTGAAAATTCAGCGCATGAGAAATGAGAATGACAAAACGTTCCCAAATAAGGATGTGCAAATGCTAAAGTATAGGCAGAACCCAGGGAAGAATTTGCATTGAGTGGAAGCAATGTTGCTATTTTGACTGTGCCTGCTGCATAGCAGGTGATTACTTTATGACAGAGAAGAATGATCCTTCTATCTCTCATCTCTCTAGGTAGTTACATAGCTGTCATCACTTCAGTACATGAATGTAGTTTCCTCTTCATTTATACAACACATCATTTATCTGCTTTATGTGCATCATTTAAAACTACTTGCAGGAAGTCTCTGTGACAACCTTTGGTTGCAATTAGGTTCTGTCAAGTTAATTTCAAAAGTTATAGGTCATCTAAGTCTCTCTTGCATTTTTACCAAAATCCATTCCCTTTAGGATACTAAGATACTCCTACGGAAAAATACTAGCTCAGTATTCACTCGTCTGAAGCTATTAATTTTAATTTTTATCAACACAAAACTGTTAAATGGATAGTTAGAAGACATAAAATTGTTGTCATTGGCAGATCTTTGCTGTCCAATTTTGCAAGTGAGTCACAAATATAAAAATGATAACATAAAAATTTTAAAGTTTTTCACATAAGAACTTTAAAAAGTCAGTCACAATTCAGTCAGAATCCTAATGTACTGATACAATGGCTAAAAAGGGAAAAGTAATAGTAATCATAACTATTTTTTGTTCCTGAACTAATTTAGGTCATTTGTAGATGCCATACCAGTCAGTCTTAAGAGAAAATAATATAACTACAATGTCATATGATTTAGGATTCCCTGGGTTTATTACGGCACAATATTTTATGACCCTTTTTCAAATCCTATGTCAATTTCATCCCTTCCCATGAAAGAGGACAGATTTCAAGAAAGCTTTATAACTTAGCAGGAACTAATGCCCAGGATGTTCTGTTTGAACATAAAAACTTCTTCACTGGGCAGGTGACCACACACTGGAACAGATTGCCCGGAGAGGTTGTGGAGTCTCCTTCACTGCAGATATTAAAAACCTTCTGGATTCAATCCCATGCCATGTGCTCTAGGATGACGCTGCTTGAGCAGAGATTTTGGACCAGATGACTCACTGTGGTCCCTTCCAACATCATCTATTCAATGAATCTGTGATTAAGAGAAAAATTATGGCAATAACAAAGGCACCACTCCTTAGGCACTACTCCTTACAGTTTTAATATTTTTAAAACTCAATGTTTAAAATTTTATTGTTATTTAATAGAAATGCAATTATGCTTTCATTTGGTTATATCCCCTGAATTTTCCTACAATGGTATGCGACTGTAGTTAACATATTTTTGGCATTGTTGTTAAAGTTTACTACCTAGTCATGTTAGGTAAAGTTACAGGATGGAGCAATTAAGTTTCGCTTCACATTCTGGTTCTGTTCTGTTCTGTTGTTTATCTACCCAGGTAACAAAATAAAGTTGATCCAAGTGTCAATACATAATTTGCTACCAAATAGAAGCAGCATGCTTTTTATAAATCAAAATGCTTGTTTGGTGATTTTTTTTCTAAGTATTTTTTTATTCTAGCAATTAATCCTTTCTTCAGCTTTGTTGAAACCATAGTAGCTATTATTGTTTCATCACAGTTTCCTGCAAGATTTCTTTTCCTATAATTACTAAACATTAGTTTATGCATTCTTTTAAGGTACTAATTATTTAAATGTTTATTATGTTTTCCCAATGAAAACAACTCCAAAAGTATATATGTATACCTATATTTGCATTCTGTTTATATATCTGACATTCAGTAAAACTCATTAGTATTAAAAAACCTAGAATTTGTGACCAGACTAAGGAGAAAAAAAACACCTTTTAAAGTGTATTGCATTATTAAGAAAACTAAGAACTGCTTTCCGATTAAACCGCAGTAATTTACAAAACTTAAGTATGCTGGACCCAGGAGGTGAACAACCTTCTGTTTACTTGTACTCTGCCTTTCAACTATTAAACTGTATACAAATTTGCAGCTGCCAAGTGTCAGGTCATTGATTTTCCTTCCTACTAGGCAGCAGCTGCTCTGCTCACACTTCAGAAATCTTCCTATCCAGATTACATTGTGAGTGTAACAAGAGACCACATAACTGATGAAATAAAGCCTTGGAGTACTCCAAGAAAGTGATAAAAAAACCCCCAAATTTTAGTAGAAATGTATAAATGAAGTGCAGAAGAAATTGATGGGAACAAACGTGATACTTATCTGGAGTCAAATCATACAAATATCAATTTTCTTATATACCCTCTATTTTACAAAAATTTACTTTTTTGCTTGTAAACCAAAGAGAGACTTTTAGCTGTTGTGCTTACTCTTTTATTAAATTATTACACAATCTTGCTGTCCCCTGTGATGTGAAAGGATGATTTCATCTGTTCAATGAAGCATCTAAAAAAAGAGTGAATGTTGACGCAGCTCTAATGAGTAGATCCTCTTGCATTTAAAAAGGCCATGTTATCTGGTCAAAATTTCTATTCCATCTTAAATTTGCACCAAAAATATAATATATAAACTTAGAAATTATTAGAAAATTAATTAAAGTACACACAGTCGTGTGAAACTGCATGATGCACATACAGTTTTAACAATATATGTACTCCTGGTCACATTATTTGATAAAAGGCATGGTAAAATGAATACATAAAGAGAGAGCAGCACAAGTATAAATCACAGAGTGACAGTTTCAGAATCATCATGAATAAAATCTTTTCAAAGGAAGTGTCTATTTGTGTGGGACAGTTTCCATGTCTCTAATTTATCAGATCTGCACCACCCTTGGTGGAAAATGATCCAGTCAGAGTAGACTTAGGCAAGCAGGACGTAGAGAAATCCTTGGGTTCTCATGGGATACAGTTACAAGCACTGATGTAATTTCAAGGCTACTTTTTCAAACAGCAATGTTTGAATGGTCCTGCTGAGTGGAAGAAGTGCCCAAGAGATAGAGAGAAAAGATATCGCATTTATCTTTAAGGGCGGCAAGAAAGAAGAATCAAGAACCTACAGATCAGTTAGCCACGCTGTGATTCTCATAAAGGTAATGAAAGAACCAACCTGGAAAACTGCTTCCAGACTCACAAAGGACAGGAAGGTGATTGGGGGCAGTCAGCATGGATTCAAGAGGAATTCATGCTTGAAAAATGTAATAAATTTCTGTGGTGAAATGGCTGGCCTAGTGGATGCATGGAGAGCAGTGAATATTGTCTAATTGAATAAATTGAACAAATCTTTTGGCACTTTCATTCATAAGATCCTCATGGGAAAGTTGATGGAATATGGGGTAGATAAGCAGACCCCAAAGTAGAATGAAAACTAGTCTGGTCTATTGACCAGAGCCAGAATGTGGCACAAAGTCCAGTTAAAGGTCAGTAACTTGAAGCATACCCCAGGGATCAATACTGAGTCTGATGCTGTTGAAAATTTTCATTAATGCAAGGGTACTAGCTTGTCTTTGAACACTAAGAACTTAAAGAATTTGTTTGGGTTTGGTTTAGATTTTTTTCCCTGTGAGAAAACTCACAGAACTATAACTCATTTGTTGCCAGCTAAGAATTCTTCCATTGCTCTTCTGAGTCTAGAATTCAACAATTAGGTTCACCTCTGTCACTTTCAAACAATGCTCTCTCAATGCTGGGTTCAGTTTGCTTATTAAAATCAGTGGAGAGAAATAAACACATCTCAGAGAGTAATTTCTTTGATAACTTGAAAGCGTTTGCATGAGCAGATGATCTGTATAGGGAAAGTGCTCCTTTCTCTTTACTGACTATAAAGAGAGGCAAAGGTATACAGTTCAGATGCCTGTACCAAGAAGCCCCTACATCTGATTTGATGATAAAGGCAATAAAAATAACTAAATACCTAAGTATTTCCTTTGGCTACTCATACAGATTCAAAATTTACTATGCAATAAATAGTTTCAAAAAAAGTAATTTTCGTGAGCTAAAATTAAAATGTACAAAAATGAAAACATGTAAATTCTGGATTAAGTGTCACTACTTTGACTACACCAAATGATACATATCACTCATAGGTTGGAAAAGTAACCAGAAGAATAAACAAAAATCTACATTTCAAATGCAGTAGCATAAAGAATTATTAATGAGATAATGTATTTACTATGCCTGTTAAAATTATTAGTTTCAATTTTGATACAGTCAGTTTTCAAAGTTTAAAAAATTGCAAAATTAAAATTGCAACCCCAAGATTCATTATCCTCTTAAAGACTTTTAATTTGCACTAAAATGAGACATTTGTATAAAGAATTAATATATTTCCGTGACTGATGCACAATACAGATTAATAAGCAGCAAATCTTCCAAAACTTGCTTGATCTGGTTTCAGATAAAAGTGGAAATTAAGGAAGGCAGATAAAATATACTCTTTAAAAGGAATGATACATGCATCACTAGAAATATTACATGAAAATTAATTGTAATTACCTCATACATTAAAACTGGTTCACAGAATGAAAGCTGTTTGAGGAACAGTAAATGAAGGAGAACAGAGCACAGCAGTATGCAAAATCTGGATATGCTGTGCAAAATTAATAACTATTAGAGTCTGTAAGAAGCAATAAGATGCCAATTAATACCTACAAATAGTTTTAAACTGGAAAATAATGCAAATTATAAATAAAGGAAGAGAGAAAATATATTGTCAGCTAAAAAATTTAGTGTGCTCCCCCCAAACAAAACAACAGACTATTTCAGACAGCTGGAATATGCAATTAAAGGTATTTTTTAAGAAAGCAGACTGTAAAGCCACAGAGGTAATATTGATTGAGAATTATTCTATTACCTTCAGATAGAAAACAAGTAAATAAACAAAAGGCCCAGAACAGACTTGCTAGTGCTAAATTGCAGAAACAGAATTACAGAATCTAAGTTACCAGGTAGGAAAAGGATACAGTCCCATTCTCAATATGTCTATTGTGACAGATCCAAATAAAATGCAATTGTGAGCAGTGAAGAATTCTTCTTAGTCCAAAGCAGACATTTTGTGTCTTGCCTTCTGAGATGATATAAACAGTATGGCTTACCAAACCTAGTGAGACAAATGTGTAGAGTGATAAATTCACAATTCATTCCAGGAAACAAATTAGTTATATATTTATTAAGAAGAACTCTGGCTAGACTACCAACATAGATTAGATTGGCCAGTCAGATATTGCTTTGAATTGAAAAAAAAAAGTAAATGCTTCTCTTTATCCAAAACTCATTGAAAGAGAGGTAGGGACTAACTAAACCTGAGCCCTCAAACTTCTACAGATCTCCTATCAATATAAAACTAGAAATCTTTGGAAGATACTAAAACTTATGTAATTCTGACATGGGCTTGAGCACAATCTTTGCATCAAGTTCAGTCCCAAGTCTAGATGCCTTTGTTCCATTCATTTAAATTTTGTATTAATTAATGGTTACTTAATAATTACTTCTGCATCCAAACTGCATATGTGTGTGTACCCTGAATGAAATCATATTTTTAAAAAAAGGATCTCCAGAGAAACATTCTAATGATGAGTTAGCAAATCAAGAGGACACTTAACAGGTATTTGGTTTGCATTTTTACCTTCAGAAAGCGGAACAGCTGTTTTCTCCTATATTTAATGAACAAATATATCTTTTTGGCTAGTTCAGGCAATAAAGAGGTCATGCAAAAGCAGCCTTGAGAAAAGATTTCCTTGAGTTGTTTATTACATGCAGTTAGACTGCAAACTTAAAAAAAAAAAAGCTATGTAAGGCTACAGCACAATCTGACTCCTCTTGCTTCTCACTAAACAATTCATACCCAACATAGAGTTTTTAAAAAGGGCCAGAAATTACAGACATCAAGTGTCATTCTTATAAAATAAAACAAGAATATTTTTCAAGTACTGTTGTAGAATTTGGATGCCTAATTCCAGTTCTTATGAGACCGTCTCAGGAAGGGTTAATTTCCATTCCTGATTTCCCACTTACAAATTGTCATTTACATTATAGTCAGTTTAAATCCAGTGAGTGGACAAAAATACTAAGGATACTCTCCTTAGATTGTATCACTTGCAAAAGCATTCAAAGCTTAGATGGAAAAATTTTGCCCTTTTGGCTCAATGTTTCTTAAAAAGAAAAAAAATCTAATGTAAGTTAAATGAAAAGTTGTAGTCCTCTATATAACCTCTTCAAACAGAAAGCAATAATAGGTTTACTTGAGCGATATCCTGAAATAAATACATTCAGAGAGATCTCATTAGATACAGACTTTCTTTGCCTTTAGTCCAGTCTTGTACCTATAATTTTCCTTCAAGGTCAGACTGTAGAATGTTCGATCTGAAGTAAAAACACAGCATTTCTTTCCACTAAATCCTGGTTTCCTGAAGCTCTGAAGTGCTATGTGAACACCATGAGCTATATCATATGATCTGTGTTCATTTATGAGTCCAATTTAATGTCAGATGCTATCCTTGCAATGTTTAGCTTTAGGAAGTTAACTGGAATTAGGCAGTTGCCTGAGAGATTAGATGGTATCATATAGTAATAATGTAAAAAAGAAAAAAAAACCAAACCAAAACAAAAAAACCCAA
>WBND01000189.1:985795-999104 GCA_013398595.1 Tychaedon coryphoeus
CTTACACAGGCTCTAGAAATCAGCAGTGATTTCTGGAAATGTATCTATTACATAAAAATAAGTCGAAGATCAATGTCCAAACATGACCTATACCCATATTTTCATTATATTCCCTCAAGATTTATGAACATAGAGACAACTAAAAAAGAATTTTGAGTAGTTTACTTCTTTTCAAAAGAGAGCTTCTGAAACTTGAGAGAATAATATATCCCCGAATGAAATATTATCTAGCTCTATAGAAGGATAAATGTATTCATTTAAGTCATGACTTGGTTTTTAATTGTATGTCACAACCATTTTAGAAGAATTTTGTTGTATCAATATATGGAGATATACTTAAATTTTCAGTTACTGTGTTAGAAATTACCAGTGTAAGATTTCTTAATTTATAAAGTTATAAGTTAAAGAAATAGTGTCAAAACAATGTAATTACATTTAGTCTTGATTGTCCTAAATCTTTCTCTGAACATTTTGAAATTCCAATACTAAGAGACAAATATTAGAGTAAAAGGAAAACTGATCATTGGTTCATATGGACTGTGCATGGCATATACTGCTTTGAAGTCAAAATTCACACTGCAGTATTTTAGAACCACTTTTATTTTAATTACATTGCATTCCAAGTTGCTATATATATATATTTATATTATATTATATTTTAACAAAATATTAATATTATACATTCCACATATTCCACATTCCACACATTCCACACATTCCACATCATTTGCAGGGGAAAAAAAGTCTATGATTTACTTTTCTAGGAATTCCTTCTTTTTCAGTTTTTAAGCTTTCCTTGTGTTACACAAGCGTATTTTTTTAATATTCTAAATATTCACTATCAAATAGTATTATTTTTACAACCAAAAAGTGCTTTCAATCTGTGTCCAAACCATGCAATAGTTTACAGAGATACATGTTGGAAAATGATTCATATTCTTGCCCAGCATGAATTCTCTTTCCAAGATACATTTAATTAATAATATGTTGTCTTTTTTATACCCTTGAACTGAACATTTTCAGCTTAATATGATTTGAAAATAGTTTTAGAGATTTCAGAGCAACAGATGCAGAATGTTTAATATAGAATACTTTTTTTTGCATTCTTTGAACTGCATTTCCAGGGATCTAGGCGCCTACGAGGGTTAAAATCCTGTTTAATTTCATTAAATTTCTGAAAGGTTTTGTTTCTCTGAAGATTTAGAATTAATCATAGTAAATAATAAAAGAACACATAACCTTTAGTAACTAGAAGATATTAAACAATATTTGCAATTAATATGCATTACCTCATTATTAAATGGGATCAGGCATGACTGTTTTATAGCCATATTAACATTGATGGAAAACGTGAAAGTATCTATATGTCACACATTTTCCTTAAGTATAAAGCATTTTTCCATTCTAATACATAATAAATTGGTCAAGCTACAGCACTTAAATAGCAGAAAGGTTATTGAAGAACCAGCACGATCCTATTCTAACCTATTGTTTACCAGGGTCAAATATTCCTGATGTCAAAAAAAGTTGCAAGGCTGTATTCAGCTATAAAGAGCATATCTGAGCAACTATAGATACTATAGCTGAGAACAGATTGTATTAATGCTTCTGTAGTATTTATGCAGACAATTTCTGCAAAACTTTATAATTAGTCATGATTCTCGATTTTTTATCTGACTGGTAAAGTTCCTTAAATGTTCAAAGGAATAGATCCTACAACATATAAACTGGATGGATTCCTTTATCCATCACCCTCTGGCACAGAACATAATCCACTCAGATTTTAAAGATCTTTAAAATTATCATTTATGTAGACTTATTAATACAGGATATGATAATCACTCCAAAAACCATCTCCTCCAGCCTGTTGTTCTTTTCCGAACAGCATCATTAGGACAGACTAGTATTCATCAAACCTCAGTGAATTTAGAGTAAATTAAGCTCCTATTGAGATTATCAGATTCTGGCACATCTCCAATTTAACATAATCAAATGCATTTAAGGTAAAATGACACCACAAATAGATGAATTTAAAGGGCACACATATTTCTTGTCTACTATGAATATGCTTACAGAAAGAATTTTATAAAGGCTTCCTAGATATGAATATGAATTTTTTTAAACCTAAATGCTTAAAAATTTAAGGTGAAATGGTCAGAACCCCAGCCTGTCATTGTTTGTTCAAGAATATGGTGTGACACTTGGGGATGATGCGATGCAGGACAAGGAGTTGGACTCAATGATCCTTGTGGGTCCCTTCCAATTCACTGTAATCTGTGATTCCATGAGATCTAAGAATTTAACACTGTTGCAGCTCAGTATATAGGTATTTTTTACAGAATGTGTGTTTCCTAGTCAAGATAAAAGAGTATATAAGAATTTGTAGTGAAACAGACTCCATATTTGATATGCAAAACTGGTCCTTTTTTGAAGAGTTATTTCTTCTTTATATTTTAAGTAAATGAAAGAATAAAAGAGGAACTGATTTTCTGGAAAACATCCATACAAGTCTAGTGAGTACCTGTATTCTCATACAATGTAATTGTACCGTTTATTTCACTATAAGACAAAGACATAAAATTTCAGCCTCATTAGGTTTTAGATTGTGGAAGTTGTTTTCCCTGCAATACATTAACTTTTTTTTTTACACAAGCATAAGAGACAAAATTGGCATAATCATCTGCAAATTTTAAATAATGCACAGTTAATCTGTCTTGGTAATACATTGAAATACCACAAAACCCTGAGGGCAAAGTTAATGCTCTGCTGATTATAGAATATAGTTGATTTTTCATAACAGTATGAAGAAATTTGTTAGTGTATAACAGTTCTTGTCTATATATAAATGATATGATAAACTATGTTAAATCTCTTAGTGTTCCCATTCATAGCACCTGTTCATTCAGATTTGTGTGTTCTGTAGAATTCTGTGGCTATCACGTTGCCATATTACTGTAAACTACATGAAATTTCACTGAGTTTTTAAGAGGTATATATATAATTTTCAATATGGAGTATCCTACCTACATATGCAGCAGGAAACTTTACAACCAGAATGCTGACTGGTATTTGGGAATGAAAGATAGATTGAAGAGATTTCAGAAACAGAATCCAAACAAAAACTTGCTTGAGAACCAAATGATAATGTGTCTGGATAGGAAAGGTAATTATTTTCTTTCCTTCAAAAAACAAGATCAGAATTTTATAATTATATAATATTGTTAGTATTGTATGTTACTTGAAGATGCCCATTTCAATTACTTGTGAACTTGAAACCAATCAACATTTAGTGTATCACTTACCCAATTAAGGCCAGAATAATTTATTTACTAAAGATAAGGGCTTCAAAGAGCGGAATGTAGCCTACCAATAATCCTTTCATGTTTCTTTAGTCTTGTCTTGGGCCATGACAGCAAACAAAGAATATGAATCAATATACCACAGAAATGGAGATCACACGAGACTTTTAAGGCATAATCCATTAAGAAAGTGAGGAAATATTTAGATTTTGGCAAAGAACTTAAGAAAATATTTGGAATACACCAGAGAAACATAGGGTGACCTGTGTGGAAGTGAATGTGTTAAGGGAAAACAGCAAAGCTGCTGAAGGTAAAGTTAGGAAGCAGCTTATTTCCTTCTGTTATACCAAGTTTTTTTCTTTTATTTGTTCTTTTCCTTCACTGATTCAGTTGAAAAGTCAGTGACATAGAAGCTGCTTTAAAATTTGTTTAACTGAGAATGAACTGACCTAGATGAGTGCATGTGGGAGTCAAGCTCACACATGACATTTGAAAAGTACAGCATTAAATAAATGTCAGTCATCCATATATCATCAAGGAGCTCCTCAAAGCCAAGTTTAGAGTAATTCATATTACTCAAAGCTCTTCTGAAGGGTTCCAGGGCAATTAAATAGCTAGGAGCTCACAATATGCCTCATAGAGTGAATTGCCTGATAAAGCCAGTCTGAGATGATTAGAAAAAAACCTACCCCATAAAAAAATGGAAGTGGCATTAGATTGAATATTTTCCTCCAGCTTTATGTTCCTTTGCATTAAACACATCTGAAAAAATCTTGACTCAAACGTTCTTCTAACACTGTCTGCTAATCTACTACAATTAAACACCACTATTAACTCTACACGAATAAAAGTTATTGCAAGTCTTACAAAGATGACACTCAGATAATTTAAAATTTAGGAGAAACACGCCTCTGCAAAAATAGGAGAGTGACAATGTAAACTGCAACATTTACCTCATTAACTCAATGTTTATTTGAAAGCAATAATTAAATAGTCCTTTGCAGTTTAATAGAAGTACCTAAAACTACCTCATTTACATCTTTATTTTTAGGTTTTTCACATTTTTCTACCCAATATGTTTTCTGATTCCTTACAGCAAAAAAGAGATTTTAAATAAAATTTAGTTTTTTATACTATAAACCATTCTTAAATACATTTTTGAAGTTTTCCAATTCAGTGGTGATACATTTCTAAAGGGAAAAAAACAACAACACAAAACCATTTTCAGAGTCTACTTTGTTCTCCAGCATTGATAAAATGTCTTAATATCATAGAGGGTATTACAGGAGATTTGTTTAAATTAGAACCCTTTTTCTTCACTACTTTTAAACATATAAATAGCTTATCTTGATGTAAAATCAATAAATGTTTCATTTCCACTTCTAATTACCTCTGGTCATGTTTGTAACAAATTCCCTTTAAAACAGACAACCTGACAAATTCCCTATATGAAGTCCTACAAAACCCTGGCAAGATAGGGATAATTCTGTGAAGAAACCAGTCATGCAGTGAATATTGTGTCTGTGTTCATGATCCTGTGTGACTGAAACTGTTTGTCAAGCTATCCAGAGTGCTTTCATGTGCAAAGTGGCAACTGAATTGAATACATGAGGACTTCCAACTACAACTTTCATGTTCATCTGTTACTGTCTGGCCAATGAGACAAAATTCTAATTAAAAAAAAGACTTTTTTTCCGTTACATCTCCAATAATGTTAAATGATAACATACTCAAAAAACATTGTAAAATTTTGTTTTCAAAATAAAAAAAATTAAAATTAGTACAAGTCAAGAGTCATATCATGGGTTATAAATTTTTATTGAGGCTATGAATTCATTGCATCATTTTAAAAATTCTGGTTCTTTTGGGTATATTAAAACTCTGCAGTAATAAGGCCAAGATTCTGTTTGAAGAAACAAGTTGGGATTCATTTCTTTTAGACATACTTCATCCTTCCATATTCTATTATGAAGAAACAGCCTCTGCCTACGCCCAATAGCTTATTGACTGCTTTTGCTTCTGCCCTACTTTGAAGGGCAGTGGTGTATCTTCCTCACAAGATACAATCAGCTGGATAAGGATGTTGTAAGATTGGACAAGGAATACTAACTACTTCACAGTGATGCCAAAGTCTGTACAAGGCCTACTAAGCCATGAAAGCCTTTGTGATGACATTAGAATGTTTGCATTTGAACATGGGATTTCCTTTTTTCCTCAGGGCTTGTGGGCACTGGCAATGCACAGATATTATTGGACTACATTCTGCAAAAAACACAGTAGAAACTGTAGTACTAAATCAAACCAATGCCAAAGGTATGTCTATGTTTAAGAACTACGTGGGGGTTTTTTTTCAATCCTCTTACAGAACTAATGCATTACCCCAGAAATAGTACCAAGAGGAAAAATGTTCGTAAAAATAATTTGTAGCAAGAGAGTCACCTTTCTATGTTTATAGTATATCCATAAGTACTGTGGCAAAATCTGGGAAAGTGGATTTGTCCTTGCAATTTCCTCAAGTATCTGCATTTACTTTATAGAACCAATAAGCCAACTGTTTGTTTTACTTGGCCACCTTCACCAGAAACACAAAATTTAGCTGAGCTGCACCCTGGCCTTTATCTTGTTCAAAAGGGTGCTTCTTTTACTGCAATTGCTGTATTGCTGTAGAGTATACCAATAATTTCAGAAAGTGTCCATGTAGAGAAAAAGGGTAGGAAGCCAGTTTATCTACGTTAATGTCTACATAAAACTAAATGTCTGCATTTACATTCTGTCACTGTTGCTGTAATCAGCACTCTCAGTGAGGTTTAACTTACCTGTTTACTCTTTCGAATACCTCTCTAGAAACCAAGAACTAGACTGAATAGGTTCCTACATTAAGTAAGAGGAAGTATGATATCAAACCCCCCTATATGTACCAGTCATTGAAACACTCAGAGTAATGGTGAGACAGATCCCACCAGCAGAACTACAGGTTTATGAAACCCTGCAACACCTGCAGCAGGAAAGTACAAAATAGGGTTGTAATAATGACCAGCATGAATATATCCTTAGGTTAAACTGACCACAAGAAATGGTTAATTTACTCAAATGGAAAACAAGATAAGTTTCCTACATTTCTCTTTTTAGTAAGTTCAGAGCTGATAATGATGATAATGAGGAAAAACATAGCAATGAGAAGTGAAGAAAATAGTGATTTAATGATAAAACAAATTTCTTTGACAATCTTTGACAAGAAGCACATGACAAAAGTGTGATGCGAACAAGAAATAGAAGGTAAAGGGTGTGAAGGGGATTGAAATAAATGTATGGCATTATATATGAAGTTGCTTAGCATATATAAAGGAAATTAACTTGAAACTGTGGTTATTAAGCCTCTGGAGGATTATGCTGCCTGTATATTGTTTAACTGTCCAAAGGGAAAGAAAATATTTTCCTTTACCTATTGTGGTCAACTTGGCTGACCACCAGGGCGCTCACTAAGCCATTCTATCACTTCCCCTCCTTAACTGAAAGGGGGGAGAAAATTAGACTAAAGGCTCATGGATCAAATAAAGCAGAGGGAGATAAGCTTACCAATTACCATCATGGGCAAAATGGACAACATGGTAGGAAATTAATTTAATTTATTTCCTGTTAATAGCATAGTAAGATAGTGAGAAATAAAATCAACTAAAACCACCTTTTCCCCACCTCTCCTCTTCCCAGGCTGAACTTTGCTCCTGGCTCTTCAGCCTCCTTCCCACAGCTAGCACAGTGGGATGGGGAATGGGCTCGTGTCTCCTTCATCACGTATTTTCTCTGCTGTTTCTTCCTCTTCGCACTACTCTCATGCTCCAGCATGGTGACCCACAGGATACAGCCCTTCATGAACTACTCCAGTGTGGGTCTTTTCCCCAGGCTGCAGTTCTCCACAAACTGCTTCAGTATGGGGTGCAGTCCCTCAGGAACAGACTCACCTAGCATGAGTCTTCCACAGGGTCACAAGTCCTGCCAGAAAACCTACTTTTGCTGGGACTTGCCCCCAAAGATCACAGATCTTGAAGGACCCCACTTCAGCACAGGGTCTCCATGGGCTGTAGATTCCTTCAGGGCACATCCACCTGTTCTAGAGTGGTTCTCCAAAAGCTGCAGAGGAGCAGCCTGATTCAGTATAGTCTTCTCCAAGGGCTGCAGGAAAATGTGTTCTGGTGCATGGAGCATCTGTTCACTCTCCTCTCACATTGCATGTTTTTAAGGTTCTTCTTTTCACACTTTCCTCACTCTTCTTTCTCACAGTATATTTTTTATAATTTTTAAAATGTTTTCCCAGAGGTCACATAAGCATCATGGACAGGCTCAGACTTGCCCTTCAAGAGGTCCACTGGAGCCAACTGGAATTATCTGTGTCCAGCACAGCAGCACCTGCACTACCAAAACCTTACCACAGTCACACAATACACCTATGTGAGCATAGAACATAAACAGTCAACAGCTTCTCAGAAGTCAAAAGAGAAAGAGTAAACCTTTGCTATGTTTTGCATTATATATTCCAAACAGAGCAGTGTTACGAATCTGTGTCTGAAGAGACTTGTGTTTAGTGAAGTTATCTCCTTTACTAGAAAACACAAACTGGGAAGTTAGTCCTGGAACAATAGATAAAGGAGGGTGAGTGCTGTGCTAGTGTGCTCAGTTCATAACTCTGTGATTTTTGATGCTGTCAGAAAACTGGATAATGTGAAAATGTGAATAGAAAATAGAAGAAAATGTGAATATGAGCTGTTTTAATGCCATTGAATCAATCATTCTCCTTTAGTATTTGAGTTTTAGATCAGGATAATAGTTTTCAAGTGTACCTCCTAATTGTCTCCTATGATTCCCACAGTGGAGTGGTTTCAGCCAGGAAATTGTTAAAATCCTTTTGGCCAAAAATTAAACCCCTGCATGCATTCCAGGGGCGTATGTAATGCACTCCAGTTTCTGAGTTCTGAGTTCAAAGTAAGCTGGGCCAAAGTAAATGCCTCTGAAACACACAGAGTGATTGCAATTTTCTCATCTTCATCTCTTGGCTCTATTATCTGATAAAATTGTATTTCACCACTTACTGATGTAGATGTGGTCCTCGTGGCCATGAATCACATATCTGAAGATAAGTGATAACTATTAGCATTATTAAAATGAGAAATTATATACAAACCTGTCATAAGAAATTCAGTAACTCCATCATATTGCTATGACTATTTATTTCTTACTCTCTGGACTATTAATATCATGCTGTCTTAATCAACCAAAACAAGATTTGAGCTTTTATTGAAACAGCTGTTCAACACATTTTCCTTCCATAGAGCCATACAAAGAGGAAATCTCACTTACAGAATTATTAACACAATTATTGTCTCAAGGAACAAATGAAAAATGATCATTCCAAATAGCAGTTTATGTGAGAATATCACCTAAATTAATCACTATCTAGAATAATTTATTTCATAATTAGGAAGATCTTTTCTTCTGCATGAAAAAAGTGAGTCATTAATAGAAAAGACATTCATAAAGTCAGATGTCTTTGTTCGAGCATAATTCAATTTCTTGATTTAATAGAATACAGTGAGATGAATGTAGAGGAAAAAATCCCTCAGAACCACAGATCATTCAGGTTGAAAAAGACCCTGAAGATCTTCAAGTCCAACCATTAACCTGATGCTACCAAGTCCGCCATTAAATGGTGCATTTAAATTCTGCATCTACACATCTTTTAATTACCTCCCGGTAAAGGGACTCAACCACTTCCTTGAAAAGCCTGTTCTAAGGCTTGGCCACCCTTTCAGTGAAGAAATGCTTCCTAATACCCAAAGGAAACTTCCCCTGGCTTAACCTGAGACCTTTTCTTCTTCTTCTATCCAGAAAGTTGTTTGTTTGTTTGTTGGTTTTTTAGTGCAGTGAAGAGTTAACCTGTTCTGTTGGGGGGTTTTTGGGATATTTTTTCTCTTATCTTATATTTACATATATCTATGTACACAAGCAACAGGATGGGACTGCTGCAGCAGCTGTTTTGAACCTTTATTCCATCACAGTCATCAGTTTCATTTTACAGAACCAGGCAAGGGAGATGGAACAGCTTCAGCTGCTAGCATAGCAGATGAAGTTCTCTTTGCTACAAAGTCTTTTAACAACTTTCTAGCCAATAGCACAATATCAAAAGCTGACAAGTGTTTGCTCGGGCTAATTAATAAAGCTGCATGTACATCTTGCATTGAACAATGCTTGCTTGTAATAGCCTAAAACAATGGATAAAACTTCATTATTAAGATTGCATATTTCTACTATCTTGATTATCAACATATTGTCCTAAGGACTATCTCTACACAGCTCACAGCCTTATGGCTTCTCGTCTTTGTATCTTCAGCATTTTACATTTCTCCATCTTGAGACTTGCTTTCACACATCTTTCTGAGAATTCTATACCTTTCCTATTTCCCACACCTGTCCAGGCCATGAGCTGCCACTTTCTCCAGGATACTGCTGTGTCCAAGGCTTTACTGAAGTCCAGGTAGACAACATCCACAGCCTTTCCCTTATCCACTTGTCATACAGAGAGATCAGGTTGGTCAAGCAGGACCTGCCTTTCATAAATTGATGCTAGTTGGGCCTGATAACTTGGTTGTCCTATACATATCATGCAGAGACAATTAAACTTCAGAAGGTGAACCAGGGCTATGAGTATCTCTAAGAAATAAGTCACTTTATGTACACTTCATCAACACTGACTACAAATGTCGGTTCTAAATTACATATCATGTTACAAATTAAAAAAAAATTAACAAGCTAGCAATAGTATGCTAGTGTTGCACAGATTGAAAATCTTAGTTGACTGAGTAATTTGGATTTGAGTGTTGCTTATTACTTTTTGATGCAAGAAATAGAAGTAGAAATCAATAAGAAATGTTCAGAAACTTATGAGACTACTATATAAATTTTATTAATAGAGAGAGAGTTCAGCCTTTTTGAAAATGATAATTAGGTTTTTTTTCAGCATAATCATCTTGCATTCTTAGTTATTTTTCAATATTACCTATGTATATTACTTTATGTATTCACTTTAGTTTTATTTAAACGTCAAAGACCATACAAGTTTTTGAATTAAAAGAGAAAGAATCTCTGGAAAGGAAGCCTTAGCATTCTATTATTCTGTATATATATATATATATATATATTATGCATATGTTTATATTTTCATGTTTTCTGGATTTTTATGTATTTAACATTATAAATTAAAGTCATATGGGCAAAATTTCAAATATTTAAGTATTTTAATATTGTCGTTTCAGTGGTCCTCTCTCATCTGAAGACTCAATGACTTCTGAATATCCTCCAGAATAGTATTTTAAACCATATGTCCTATGGTATCAATATGCAAAAAACTAGAAAGATAAACATACACAGTTGAAACAAATTTAACTTGAATTCAAATGCCATCTTTTCATCTTGATTTCATGTAAATTACAAATTTGCCTGCTAACATAACTCAAAATGTGTTGCAGTATTTGAATCTTTAGCTGTCGAATATCAAACGGCTCAGTGATAATTGGGAGAGTCAGTGAAATGTAGAATGTCACAGAAATGCTTTCTCATTTGCTTTGCTTCATCTCTTGCAAACACTGTGCATCTGACCTGTGTCATCAAATACAAAAATAAATTACTAATGCTATGTTAGATCAGGTTCTGTTTGGGTTTTTTTATATCTCTATAAATTTAATTTTGTTACATTTCTTGGTGTGGCTTCTAAGAAACTGAAACACTGCAAAAATTGTTTCTAAAAGCTAATATGAATGTGATATTTCTTCAGTTTTGGCTTCAGAAAGGGGTGCTGGCTAATTTATAGGACAATCTTATATTCCATCACATTTTATTTGTTTAATATCTGCTTCTAATATGGATGCTGAAAGACATAATTTTCCAATGTGCATAAATGCATATGCATTATACTGTTGCACACTTGTCATGCCAATACCTCCACTAGCACCAGTCCAAAAACCAAACCAGTAACCAGATATTTCATTATCATGAATCTTTAAATTTTTAAAAGTTCTGTAAAAATAATCAATAGAATTGATTTAATTTTTAAAACTCAGTATCAAACACACAAGCTAAAGGACAAATTAATGCATTTATAGTGCACTTATGCATTTGACATTGAACTCAACTGCCTTCTTTACAGATTTGTCCCCCTTTTCTAAAGAGACAAGTGAAGAATGTTGAGACCTTTTCATCACTATTAGGGCTGATATTTCAAACTGATATTGATTGAGGAAATCATCTTCCCATTACTTCTTTCTGACATTATGACTTTAATCCATTTAAACAAATTACATTAAGTGTCTGAGAAGAAATTGACAGTCTCATCAGCTTTCAGGTTTGAGTTTTTTGACATGGAGATGAAAAACTACAATTAGTATATTTTCTTGATAAAAGTCCAGAAAATTTGGATTCTTCTCTGAAACAGAGAAGAGAGACAGGAAAGATTACAGGAAATAAGTTTCTATGTATGTCCTAACTCAGAGATCACAATCCAGTCACATGGTGAATCTCTCTTCTTTTCCACTGCATACAATACACTTCTTCTGTAGCAAGGGTCTAAATATGAAAAGCAAAAGGTGATTTGGCAGTGTTCAACTGTCAAATATTGCAGTCCTTCACCATTTTTCTTTTCCATTGGTTGTGCATTCCCTTTGGAGTGGCACAGTAGACAGGGTTTTTATTAAAGACTGCTGAATCATCAAGAGTGTTCACATTTGTAGATGAGGTGTGAGTAATATTAAGACAAATTGCCTGGTGCATACTCAGTTGGACCTCAGTGATGCTGTGCAGGCTAATTTTTGCTCATTTGCTCATAACTTTACCTTTATTTAATGCTACGCAAGAGCATAGTCTGAAACATACTAAGAGAATTGTCTATACCTGCACTTTTTCAACGCTATGCATAAAAATGAGACTACACTTTCTTTGCAATTAAAAAAAAAAAAAAAGTTTAAAGAAAAAATAAAACTAAAAGAAGGAAAAAACCCTATCCAGCCAAAACTGAGGTATATAATTCTTTCTCTCTCTGCAGAAAGCAGAAAAAAAAAAAAAAAAAGGAGAAAGTGAAGAAATTAAGAGAATTATTAATTAGATTTTATATTCTCTACAGAAGCCTAATACCGGTGTCTCCTAGTGATTATGTGGTATAGTGGGCTTTTTTTTTAATAACAGTTCTTATAAGAAATTTTAATTGAGACTTTGAGACTTGTAATTGGTAAATTCAAACTGCTTTGAAATACCCACATATGTTTGTGTCTTTACACACACCACAAAGAAGAAGGGAATATAGGCTACCCTAAATACCCGGATCAGAAGATAAAGCAGAAATTAAATAGATGGTAGACATTTGAGCAGTGTTTTGAAAAAGTCATGATCTAGAATCTAAGCACTTCATATGATGGAACAATGATTTTAAACCTCTGCTTATGAACATTTCTAAATCTGTCACTGCATAAGCAAATCTATTTTTGGTAGACAAGCCCATTTATAATGTAGAAACTAGATGAAATTCTATTTCCATTCGCCAGTCCACTGTGGTTTACATTTTGAAAGTGCTCTTAAGGACTAGCTGGCAGTACAAAAGCTCCATAGCAGAATTCACATATAGTTTTCAAGTTCAGTTTGAGCAGAAGAAATCTCCAGTAAGAGCTATAAAACCAGACTGCAGCAGTCATTCAGGAAAATCTTATTCCTAACTAGGATCCTCATAGTTAAACCCTAGTCAAACTTTCATCTTCCACCAGTCAAGCAGTTCTCATGTGGGGCTACAGTTTGTTTCCACGCTTCCCACTGAGAATGGAATTGCAAACTTCCTGATGTGAGAAAGGGAGTGTTAAATCAAAGAACATGATTTCCTGAGATATTGAGCAGGGAAGAGGTACACCTATCTTTTATCATCAGCCATAAAATAATTATATACAGTATATGCTTAAAGTATTTAATTTGAAAAAAAAAAG
>WBND01000189.1:999116-1016553 GCA_013398595.1 Tychaedon coryphoeus
AAAAAAAAAAAAAAAAGAAACAGAGAGGGAAACAAAAGAAAAATAGAAATAACCACTCTGGACATATGACAGCTATCCCAGACAACATTTGTTAATACGTTTGCATTACCTTAATTCAGAAACTGCAATAAACTCAGACCGGCTGGTCAAAAATCACATGGATAATAACTGTCTTTGGAAAAAGAACTGAGGCATCTTTTATTCTGAGGATTATTAGCTTATTAATATCTTTAGTAATAGTACCTTAGTAGTACCCCAATGAATAACCTGGAATTCATTCACTGGTCTCAATAAGTGATTTATATATTTAATTTTAACTTATCTGAGTTAATCTCAAGGAAGTAGTGAGGGTGAAGGGCAAATTAAGAAAGCAAAAAAGAAGGAACTGCTGGGATCTATTTGCTTATTAATGTCTCTCATTTTTCTCCAAGGACAATAGCAACTTTTACTTTCACAAGTCTGGATAGAGACTTAGTCCAGTAAGTTTCAAAAGCTTTTATCTAAGAAAGGGACATTACATATAAGGATTGGATAAGTCAAATTAGCCACCAAAATGCCTAACTGAGTGGATTCTGAAAGAGATGAATTTCTGGCAGAAAGGCTGAAATGCTCATTGAGACAGACCGAGTAATATGACTGAAAAAATATTATTAAAGGAAAAGATGAAGATTTAGATGTGAGGAAAAAAATGCACAAGAGATTTTAAAAATATTTAAAGCATTTGGAAGTGAATTAATAATATTTTAGGCTATTTAAACTAAATTTGAAAGGGACTTCCTTTTTTGCCGCATTATTCTAACAGTGTGGAACCTCAGTGAAAAGAAAAGATATTAATGTCAAATAAGTTCTTTCTTTGTACTCTCCAGTGGAGGAAATTATGACATCAGTATTATTACTCTCAGTGTTACCTCTCTGAAATGTAATCATAGAATCATCATGGAATCTTAGAATGGCTGGGTTGGAAGGGACCTTAAAGCCCACCAACTCCAATATCCCTTCTCTGGACAGGGCCGCCTTTCTGTAGACAGGTTGCCCAGAAACAATCCAACCTGACTTTGAACATGCCCAGAAATGAGGTAGATGGGTACTTCTGAACTTGGTTATTTCGGGGTTATTCATCCATTATGCACTTGGCCTATCAGAAATTAGGTTCAACAGATGTGACCTGAGCTCTTTATCCACCGTTGGTTTGCACTGTCCTCTTCGCTATTTAAACTTACCATTTATACCATAACCATACCTTTTTTATTGCTTGGTTAGTTTGTTTTGCGAACACATGATTGTGAAAACCTCAGTTTAACGACTATGAAATTTAAACAGCTCAAAAATACCCCAGAAAACCATATTGTTTTGAACCTGACTGATAACACTAGAAGCTCTCATACACAGAACTCAAAATGAATTCACATTATGCAGACTTTCAGAAGCAACTTGGCTTCTGAAGAGTAATAAATACATCTAATGGCCTATTAGGCAAGGATATTTAAGGGAAAAACATCCAAATCATTCAACAAACAGTGACTATATAGCACAATGCAAAAAATGAAGTATAGAGAAGTGAATGTATTTTGACAGGGTAAATGAATTTTACGCTTTCTTCAAAAAAACTGTTTTCTTCTTATTTGTGGCTTTCCTCAGGGAAAATGTATCCTTGTTGCATATTCCTTTTTAAACACCCTGTAAAGCCATTATGACACCTGCAGTAGAACAACTTGATTGGTTTATGCCCACACTGACAGAACCATGGTGCTGTAAATTTAGGAGCTGCCAAACTGTCCATGCACATTATGCTGGAATTGCCTGTGATATTCTATTATTTTTCTTTAAATATTTTATACTTGTGACACAAATCCAATATTGCTTTCATGGCTGGGTGATGTTTTCAGATTCCAAGGTCATTTGTTGTGGCCAGGGATCATGAACCCCATAAAAAAAAATCCCAAAAGTATTTTCTAGCTCTGTTTCAGTTATATGCCATTACATTAAAAAAAGGCCTCCTTCTCAAACATAATCTGGAAATTCCAATATGAGAGAGGAAAATGTCAACAAATGACTGAAATGGAAACAGTCAGATAATCCTGAATTCTTGCTTCCATTGGTAAAGCTTTTACCTTTTCTGTCTGTCACATGATCGTGAAAATCTAAAGGTCAGCAAGTGACTGTTTAGCTTTCTATATATTTCAAAAAAATCACCTGCCTCAAATGCCGATTTTCATTTATGTCACTCCAAGCTGTGTTTTAATAAATCCCTAACACACAATCCCCTCCTATTCCAAATAGCTCAGTGTTATAAGATGCGAGTCATCAGAAAGCGATTTTAACCCATGAACCTGAATATAAATCTTGACCTAATTTTCCTCACTTGAAAATAGATTCTGAGACTCACAAAATGGTTGTTATTACAAAGGACCACTGGAGGTCATCTGGTCCCACTGCCTGCTCAAGGACTTAAAGCCCAGTACCCAGGATCATGTTCAAATGGTCTTGAAGTATCTGCAAGCATGGAGACTTCACAAACTCTCTGGGCTGTCTGTGCCAGGGCTCAGTCATTAACACAGCAGAAAAAAAAGTTTCCTGACATTCCTCGGGAAACTTATGTGTTTCAGTTTGTGCCCATTGCCTTTTGTTCTGCTAGAGGGAACTACTCAAAAGATACTGGCTTCATCTTCCCTTCATGCATTTATATGCATTGATAAGATTTCCTCACAAGCCTTCTCTTCTCCTGGCTGAACAGTCCTAGAACTCTCAGCCTTTCTTCATAGGAGAGATGTTCCTGTCCCTTAATCATCTTTGTGTCCCTTTGTTGGACTCTGCAGTATGTCCGTGGCTCTCTTGTATGGGGGCCCTGAACTGTAGCAGTCCACTGTAACCTTACCAGAACTGAGTAGAGTGGAAGGATCATCTCCCTTGACTAATGCCAATATTTTGTCTAATGCATCCCAGAATGCCATCAGCCTTTTTGTCAAGGCCATAGCACTGGTCTTGTTCAGCCTACTGTCCATCAGGACTTAAAGTACAAATTTCCTTTCCAGCTAGTTGGTCTCCAACTTATACAATGCATGGAGCTGGTCCTTCCTGAATGCAGGACTTTGCAGTTTCCCATGTTGAGCAATGTAAGATTGCTGTTAGCCCATTTCTTCAGCCTGCTGAAGTTCTTCTGGACAGTCACAAGACTCTTTTGTGTATGAGGCACTCTTCACCAGTTTTATGTCATTAGCAAATTAGTTGAGGGTTCACTTTGCCCCACCATCCAACTCCCTAATGAAGATTTAAAACAGGATTTACCCTTGGGGCACACCACCTGATTAGTAGTCTCCAACTAGACTTGCTACTGATCACCACGCCCTGGGCATAGCTGTTCAGCTAATTTTCAATCCACTGGGAGATTCTCCTTGTTCAGTCGTTATTTCCTCATCTTCTCCATGAAGACCATGTCATTAACCTTTCTTAATTCAAGGTGGATAATAATCAGTGTAGTTATCTCCTCTGTCAAGGTAGTTATTTCATGGTCAAAGGTTATCAGCTTGAAAAGTGAATTCATAAGGAAATGCCTCTGCATCTGGCTGCAGCAGGAGTAAAATCCTGGGGAAGAGGTCAGGGTTTTCTTTTCCAAGATAATGCCAGTTCCAGCAGGGTCTGCAAGGGACCCTACCCCAAAAGATTTGGTGGTGCCTTTGCAAAAAAACAACAAGGGCAACACCAAGATAGTGCAGGAGGTGGCTGCATGACAGGTAGGCATACCTTCCAAAGGCATGGCAACTCACGGGCAAGCCCACACTGGAGCACCCCAAAGGTGGAGCACGTGTGTTGGAGTACAGGAAAAGAATGGAAAGGAAGGAGATGCCAAGAGAACTACATCCTGCTACATCCTGACTGCAACCCCCACCAACCACCCCAGTGCCACCTGTTGACTCACTGAAGTTACTGAATCAACTGAGTGCAATCCATGATGACCACAGAGTGCAGAGGACAGGTGCTTGGAGTGAAGTTGAGCCTTTTGTGTTATTTATCAAATCTATTCTTTAGGTATAAAAGGGGATAAAATTTGTAAATGCATTTTCCTTTTTCTTTTGGTTTTTAGGGGTTTTTTTTTGTATTTTGTTTTTTCGAATCAGTAATTAAATATTTTAAGCTACAATAAAAAGTGTTAATTTCTGCATGTTGCTTGTTTTGCTAACTACAGCAACTGTTAAGTGATCTGCTTACCTTAATCTTGACTCCAGAGCCTTCTTGTTCCTGTTATTTCTTCTCTATCTACTGCACTGCTTATTTTCTCCAATTACCTAGCATACAGAGAGTTTTCTTGAACTGCTTTATGGAAAACTTGGAGCACTTTAAAAAAGATCAGTGTGATTGCTCCAAACTGCTTATCTCAGTGTGCATCACTTCACTTACGTAGTATGAGACTCAAGTACCATCATATAGTCTGTAAATGAAGTAATTGAACTCTATGCCACTTAATATATTTTTCTTCACTAATGCATCTTTATTACTCAGAAGCACAAAAAACTTCAGTTTTTTAAATCTCACCAATTTCAGGAATAGTTTATAGCTCAGTTTTGTTGAATTATTACAGTGTGTTCTTTAAGAGAAAATGTTAACTAAAATATTTCAAGTAACACATGCAAAGGCATGGTATTGTATGTGTTAAAGCTTGAAAAATGGAACATAATTCTCTATCATGTAGCAACAATGTAAATAATCATCTGATTTATTTTTAGAAGTATCACCTTCAAAAATGGTTAGCAATTTTAAGTAATTGATTGATTCAGATGGGGAATCCTAATGATATCATAAAACATGACAGAATATTGTACGTGGTTATTTAATCACTATCTTCTACAGGTGAAATTTTATAGTGAAGGAGATTGATAGAAGGGAGGACCTAGAAATGGTAAGAGAGGAAGAGTACAGTATCACTATGTAATCCTCCTGGAGAGAGTTGAATGAAATAAGGTCCTCTAAGGACAATTAAATATTATTTTATACTAGTATTTGGTTCACTGCATCACTGATTTTAGAAGAAGATGAGAGATATATCTACATATTTTGGCCCAATTTTGTATTTAATCCACTGATTTTTCCCACTAATTATGTTCCATTCAAGGAAAAGTTTTGATGCATATGAATGAATTCCCTTTAGAGGAAATGGAACTGCAAGCTCCTCTCTAAAATGTGCTGCTCATCTTAATGGAGAAAAGTGAACTTTTAATCAATGACTGGTTTTTTCAACATCTTTGGCCAAATTTTTGAGGGATGTTCAGTCTTACAAATTAAACTACACCCAGTGTGACCAAAAAAAACCACTAAAGTAAAAATTATGTAGCTATAAGTAGCTTAGAAGCAATAATTTCAATCTTCTGGGCTGTTTCTATTGAGCCAAATTGCTTGGCACTACAGGCTTTGCCTACAGTAGACACAATGATAGGTTAAAGGTACCATGTAATCTGAAAATCACAGAGCATAAGGGCTCAATCCCATGCTTCTAATCTTCTCCTTTCCATGCTCTCCCCAAATATTCTGACAAAATGGTTTAATATTTCTTACTTATCTAATCACTCAGCTGTTCCCTTTTAATATTGCTACCTAGAGTTTACAATAGAAACAGACTCATGAATCATTATTTTCATCTACTAGAGCCCTTCCCACTTGCCATTTTAAAGACTCCTACCATGCAGAATATCTGTCTGCTATCTGTTTGCAGGATGGAAGAAAACATTTAATAATTCATAGGGTGGATGAAAAATAATGTTTGACCTTTTCCTCTGATTGCAGTATACTTAAGAAAACATTTTGTCTGTAGAAATGGTCATTCAGCAGGTAAAAGAGTTTTGCTCGTCACTCAAATAATCCAGGGGCAAGATGATCCATAGAATAGCAGCTTTTTAAAAGCTGTTGTAGGGATTTTTAGCATCTACTAGCAGAGAACATTTTCAATCAATAATTAAGCTCAATAAAAAATTCACAGAAATTAGAAGACACTTAATGATATGCTATGGTCAAGCTCAAATATACAGATATTAGCACAATGAAAGGTTCATTTTCATAAACTGAGGAAAATAAATCTGATTTTTTATAAAACAGTAGACTCAAATAGAAAACAGACTAAATAGAAAATAAATTCAAGTGAAAATAATGTTTTTCAAATTCAAACCTGTGGAAATCAACCAGAATATATAAATTTCAGTAATTTTTCAGATCTATGCATATATCACATCTTCCAGCGGCTGTCAAATAATTGTGAAAATTTTAAAAGCCTGATAATGCAAAAAGTCTTGCTGAGATAGGAAATGAGATTTAACTATAGGACATAACAAATCACATCCCATATTTGTCTGATATTAAAATTTTTTTCCTGTTACTATTAAAATTCACATTTACAAACATTTGTTTAGAAGTATTTCTCTGGATCTTCTGAGGATCTGTGTTTCTTCAGTTAGCAAGAGGCAAACTGACTTGAAATAGGTACAGTAAATTGTTCCAAGCTTCCTCTTTTGATGCTGGGTTCTGTTCAAAAGTCACGTCTTTTTAGAGAAAAGAAATAATTTTCATAGTAATCATTACAAAATAAAATGCTTCATATATAATAGTCCTTAAATTAATTATCTTTCCTGTCTTGAAGTGTATATTCATATGATTTGATAGAAAATAGGAAAAAAAAGAGAAATTGTATGCAAGTAAAAGCACACTTACATCATATAATCAGCTAGCATATAGAAAACTAACTTTTCATTTGTTATGTTTTGTATTTAATTTATTATAAGTTTGCAGGTAGAATAGGAGATAGCAATCAACTAATAAATACATCCAAAAAACCCACATAATGTTAATTTTGAGTGAAAATACCTAAGAGACTCACAGATTTTCAAAAAAAAGGAGAGACTACTTAAAGATGACGAGTAGCATAAGATTTTGACTTGCAAGTGGTTCTTAACCTTTTATTTAAAAATTAGGTGAGATGTTTAAGCTCTTTCAGATAGATTGGCTGCTAAATGCTACCATAATCTTTCACCGTCATTTCTGTTAGTAGCCTCTCAGTGAATTTTTCTCAAAAGGTGAGGATAATCTAAAGTTGTTTCTGGATGTTTTTTATGTTCTTCTTACAAAAACATTATTACCAGATAAATACAGCTGACTTTCTTTAGACTGCTCTAAGATTATTTTTAATTTCTTGCTTAATAAACATACTTAGTTGAGCTATATTTTCAAACCTCATATTGAAGTAATATTCATCAGAATTCTAAAATAGTTTTCAGGACAAAGGCTATTTATATTGTGAAATTGTATGTATGAGAAATGTTATAAGGAAATTAATACAATGCTTTATTTTGAAACATGCCATTTAAAATTTTTCTGTTTTAAAAATTGTATTTATTTGCATGCAATGTTTTCCAGATAATATCAGCATAGCTGAATTTTTCGCTTTTTAATAGCTTTGCATTTAAACCTTTTTATTTGTAATATCACTAATTGGTATGTTTACCAAAACACCTAAAAATTTATCATGGCACAATTTTGTCTGTGTTATCCAAATTATGTCAGCTAAGTTGCAGTGTTTATGACCATATAATCTATAATGGCAATTGTTCAGAATAGGACAGCGGACACGAGCTTGCATAAAGACAGAACAAATAGTAAGCTCAAAATTCATATTTTTGCTGCTGGATGATCATGGGGAAAAATATTCAGCCATACATCAAATTACAGGGTTTTTTTCACTGAGGGTTAAGTGATATATTATCTTCCTGCTGGAAAAGTTTTAAAATTACCAAAAGCCAATTGTCTTCCACAAAGCTTGAAAAAGACAACTCAGTAGACAAAATAAACTAAATACATTTCTAGAAAAATGGGCAGATGATCAATTTTGTGTTTGTTTTATTTGTAGCTATTGTTATTAATTTTAGCTTGGTCATGCAAAGAAATAAATTTAAGCAGAGGAACTGCACATTTTCTCATTCTCTGCATCATCCAAGGCACTGCATTTTGAACATGAAAACAATTGCATTTTAGGAATACCAAACTACATGTCAAATGCTCAAGATTAACAAGATTTCCTTCCTCAAAGTTTTTGAGGGCTTTTCCATTCTTTGGGGGATTTGCCTTTCGTTTTGAAGTAACCTGCTCAGAATGTATTTCCAAAGCTGGAAATGTGATAATGAAGTTAACTGAGTAGAATCCATTTTTGAAATCCCATAACCAGCTTCTATTCCTTATATTCTTCCCTGAAAGCATGTACTGTTTCTTAGGTTTTAATTGTATCATATTCCACTCCAGAGGATTTGAATATTATTTTTTAACAGAATTTCTATTTTATATACCTTAATTAAAACCTGGGTTATTAATGGTACCATTCATTCTAATTTTCATTAGTAAGTTTCAGATAAGGGAATGACAGGCACATACTAGGTTTCATTTGTTTCTAAAAGAAGTAGATATAAGATTTGTTTTCTTTTCATTTAATGCAAATGCAATATTATAGTTTCCTTTACATTTCATGGGTTTCTTTGTTGCCCAACAAATATACATTTAAGTATCAAAAATATGTCAGGTTTCTGAGCACACAAAAAGTTAGCTGGAACTGACCTTGATTTCTTTTTTTTTCTCAACCTTATCATCTGTATCAATCATACACTGTCATTTCTTTTTCCTTCCAGTCTTTGTATCACAGTTGATCATATTTACCCTGGCACTAATCACTACAAACCTGTAGTTTGCTGAGATTGTAAATATTTTTTATGTGCTTTATAATGATACTTTTCCACCCTTCTCTTATATAAATTGTACTAATCTGTGTTGACATCTCAGTTATAAGGATCTTCTCACCAGGTTTCACTTATGCCTACAAGATCACAACCACCATCATTTAGCAATCTATTTTTTTTCAGTTTGCTTGTCCCTCATTCTTCTAGAATTGTGTAAAGGCACTCTAATACAGATGTCTTTTGATTCTTCAAGTTTCATTCTTTTGGCAAATGCGTTTTCTGATTTATTACTGTGGTACTAAAGATGCCAAAATCCTATCAGAACTCAGAGGACTAGATTTTTATAACAGATAATATCTGGCACATAATAAAATCTCCAGTTTTGTAATACACAAAAACTGCTACAAACCTTCTTGCCTCGGGTTTTAATCAGGTGCTAGCTACATCTTATTGGAAATAAAATTTCCTTAACATAAAAGTACTTATTAGGGAATGTAAAATTCGTTATTGCTCCTAATAAAAGTTGTGAAATATAAGGTGTGGGAATTTCTTGGCACTTTTGAAGCTAAGATCTATTTGGGTCCCTAAGCAGGCACCTATTTTTAAGGATTTTCACCTACAAGCTAAGTCTTTTTGTGAAGTTACGCAGTAAAACTGACAACATTGTAAGGCATGTTGTGATGTGTAAATAATAGGAATTTGACACTGGAGTTTTTCTTCTCAAAAATAGTTTTGGTCGCATTGTTGATGCTCCATGTGCAAGATTTAGTATTTAACAGTAAAAGATAGGAAAAAAAATAAGCAAGATGAAAATCCAAATTCTGCATTAATAAGAGTTACTCCTGAACAACACCAAAATTTATTCTACTCAGTGATAAGGGTAAAGCTCTTGTTTCTTTATATTAGCTCTTTTTTCTTTTTAATACCGATTTCATTTGTTTTCTCAGATATAGTGTGAGAGTTAATTAATTCAAATATGACTCTACTAAATATGGGTACTTGTATCCCTATTCTGTCTCCCTCTGTCATTTTTTCTTCCACATAAGTAAATTGTTTCCATATTTAGAGCTTCTATTCACTGTAGATTTTTTGCTTCATTTTTGTCAAAAATAGTTTTTAAGCTGATAGTTGTGGTTAGTTTCATAGTCAATACACAGCAGCCATTCAAACAAGCAAAAAGTTTTCTCTGTAAAATTTATTTCATTTACATTCTTTATTACATTCACATGCGCTTCTTTTACAGACAAAAGTGTCAGAGATAACAGTAAAATACCAGAATTTTCAATCTAACATGCATTTGAACCTGTCAGTTATTGGGGTTTTGTGGTACATACAGCTAAGGGGATCCATTTTCTCCTTCCATTATAAGGTAACTACTAAACTGTCCTGCACATCTTTCTACTGAATAGACAGTGGTGTGTGTTCATTCATCATCCAGTATTAGATTGACGGCAGTGTTACCCTTTCTATTTTCCAAATATTGTATTGGTCACTCATCCCTAAACAGAGACAAAAGACAAAATCTTAAACATACTCTATGTATACATAGAAAATAAGTGAATATAAATTTTATTTAAAAGCCCGAGAGAATTTTGAATACAAACTGTGGAAAACCAGGATAACCCAGGCAAAATTATTTTCTGAGCACAGGGAGATGTTACAGTAGGTAAACTGCTAATTTTGTTAGCTTTAGATAGTTATTAAAGATGAAAAGTGATACAACAGACGAAATGCAAATATTAATAGGTAGGTTACATTAACAATAACAATAAACTTGAGATAAATCCAGAGTGCACAAAGTGATGATGACATTTCTGTAGTACTTTAGGCAAGATAAAACTTCAAACTATGTGTCTATGACTCTGAATACATAGATATCCATACAGACATACTTGGCTACCTTCTCATTTGGATTAATCCTGCTGATAAATTACCAAATGCAAATTGACTCCTATAGAAAAAAATTACTAAGGTTAATGCCTCCCAGTGGCCCAGGTTTAGGACATCAGTAGGAAGCTTCCTAGCATGGTTTGGCCTTCACACTATTTCACTTTATAGCTCTTCCACATGGGTGCTGATGAAGTTGCAATGTGTAGACCAAGGGCAATCAAAAGACACTTTAGTGCCTTGGGGTAGTTGGAAAGGGAATCTGAAGAACAAGCAATTTTTTCCTTTATCCTCCAGTTGCATGCAATGACATATGAAGAAACAGATAAACTCAGTCTATTAATGACTCCATGGCTGGTGTCACCACCACAGTTTTGGGGTTCTTCATTAATGGGATGGTACCAGGCCTGCTGACATTCAACTGGATTCAGCTTTCTCAAAGAGCAAAGAGGATCTTTGACAGAGATTTAAACTAGACTTGAAGTGGGAAGGGAATAATATCAGCCTTACTAATGATAAATGCAAATTAAGACATTTGCCCAAATGGTTTTGCTTTCTTTTGCTACACTTATGCCTAGATATCTGAAGGTATTTACACAACAGTAAGTTTTTTCATTTTTAGTTTCTTTTTTAAGGAATCTGCAAAATAGAGTGGGAAACATCTACTAATCTGAAATAGTCTTTTTACCAATCATACACTGTGAAATCCACATCCTATGTGCTTCCAGTGTGGGAAATTAGAGAAATACAGTGATCTTCCATCTTGTGCTATATGTTCACCGAGTTTTTATGGATAGCAGAAGACTAACATTTTCTTTGCTCCAGTTAGCAATACTAGAATTGGTTTCAGTGTTTATGCCCACTGTTATTTTGCAGTTGATGATATTAGTGATGATGACCTCAATTCTATGCTATTGTAAAAAAAGGGAAATGAATTTGAGTTCTTTCTTGAAAGAAAATAAACAAATAGATAAATAAATAAATAAATAAATTGCTAGCATCCCCAAAGAACTCCAAGAAAGCAACAGCAATCTATTGACTCTTTTAGGTATCACTTTTAATCCCTCTATGAAAGTCCACAATCTGTCAGAAATTAAATAACCTCTTTTTCTGAGAGAAAACAATTTTATTCTGTTTTTTTTTTGCTTGCCATTCAACATTTTCTTCTGGGGTAGTCCATGTTTGACTAATTTCACAGTCATTCTTAGGATCATAATCTTTAATCTAATCTGCATTTTGCTCTTCTGAGTTCAAGCCATATATAGAAGAGCTCAAGCTTTGAAAATAATACATTTTCATAAAACACTTAAATCTTTCCATCACCAAGAACTCTGCATCACTTTTTTCAAATAATTCTGATCAAGTCTACTAAAAATATTAAAAAATTAACTGCTTCTACCAAGAAAGCAAATATTAAGATCACAATATTTTGTTCTCTTTTACTGCCTGTACAAAACTTTGTACATTACATACCCATCAGAGATAATCATCATTCCCTAATTTCAGTTGTGTTGTATTCTAGTTGATTTCAGGCATTAAAATATGGAAATATCACAGAATCAGACCCATAGAACAATCCAGCTGTGAAGACCTCAGGAGGTCTCAAATCCAACCTCCTGCTCCTAACAGACTTAATTCTGAGGTGAGGTCACACAGACAGCTCTGGGCTTCATTTAGCTGGACTTTTGGGGATTGAAACTGTGTATCTTCTTCTAGGAACCTGTTTCACTGCTTGACTCTCTTCATTGTTGTTTTAAGGGCATGGGAATTCAGAAGAAAATAAATGCTCTTACAGTAGAGTTGACCCTGAGAGATCAGAGGGGCTAGGTGTGGCTGAGTTTAGTATCTGATTATAGTCAATTTAACACTGGAAGTCTGGGGGAGTTCAAAAGAACTTGCATGAGAACAGATGCACAAATAATGCAATTTACCGATCCAGCCCTATAGGTCTGGTCACATTCAATAAGGACTTTGCACAATCCAAACTCACGAATGCTTGAAGCCACAGGAAAGCAGGTTCAGGGTTACTAATGATACTAATGATAAATGCACTAACTACAGAGTGTTAATATGTGTTGTGACAGAAAGTATAGCAAGAGAGATTCTAATAAAATTGTGTATGTTTAAATGAATATTCCTAGGTGTGCTCCTATGTAGTTGGAGGTGCAAAACCCATCTAAAAGCATTCCTTCATGGAGAAGAAGAGACAGTCCATTGACTGATCCTAAGCAGCCAGGGGTGTTTTGCCCTTTCAGTTCTTTATACCCTGAGGCATTCCTTTTATTCTGTAAATTTTGGCCCATTCCAATGTGACTGAGCAATCACATGTTATAGGTGGGGTTTAGTGACTTTGGTTATATGTGCATTATACATCCCCTGCTCTCCTTCATTTGCATCCCAAGAATTTGTGTAAATTAATACTGTGAATATGTTCTAGTTAGAAAAGGTGTCAATCATCTCTCCATTATCAATTCCTGATACAGGTATTCCTTCTAACCTCACAGAAATTCAACAGCAATTTTACATCTGTGTTTTACTAACTTTAAAAAAGAATACTGGTCCTATTTAAAATTGAGTTCTATTATCAATTCAGGCAAACACAGAGGGGAAAAGAATTTGTGTGGGGTGGTTACAGAAGAGGATTACGTGTAAAACCCCACAAATTTAACTAACGTAGTCCTGCCATAAAATATTGCCTGAAGTAAATGACCTGGATGATGAGAGGAGAAGCATGATACACAGAAAATTGAATACTGACATTATTTGTCACAGAGATGGGGAGGAGGTTTGTTTAATTGCTTACTTTCTGTTGAGGAGACTAAGTTTTCAACTATTTCTTGTCAAATTACCATCTTTCAGAAGACGTTCCAACTCTCCATAGTAATGGAATTTTTAATGGTTGACTGTGCCTTTTCATTCCTAGCAATATCTGTAATTCAAGATAAAGCACACATGTAGTTCTCAAATAACATTCAGATGCATAAAGTCATTAAAATATTTTAGTAGCATGCTTTATCATTTTAAGCCATCCAGAATCCTTATGGGCTTTTTTTAATTGTTCATGCACACTTTGGGCAGCCATTGATTAAGAAAGCAAATAAGCTGTTAAAAAAGCAATGGAAAGTAACATAACATTATTTTAATACTGTTTTACATTTTTTAAAGCTAAGCATCACACTTGATTTTGTAAATGTTTATGTATTATACATAACCACTACTAAATATGATACCTTTTTCCTGTAGAAAGCAATAGCACAAGTACATCACATTTTGTATGCTGTCATGCCACCTAATCCATGAAAGTAAATAACTGCTCATATTTATCCGTGGTATTTATTCACTGAAGCAACTTGGAATCTCATTCACCTCTCTTTACCCCTGAAGCACTACTTGTGAATTAATATTCTTTAGCACAAGAAGGGATGTCAGAATCAAAGAATACAATCCTCCATTAAGTGTTTTTAATTATTTTATAAACATGCTTTTTCAGCTAAAAGAGGGAGGGAAAACATGTTGTCTCATGTACTTTCATTTAGGTGTTTGCACAGGTCTAGTCTTGAGCAGAATTTCTGGGATAATAGGTTGGTTGCAGTGAGCATAAGATGCTAAAATTCAGAATGCTGAGACAAGGGATTACAGTAGAAAGCAAGAGCACTTCAAGAGAAACCCTGCACTTCCAGAGAAAAGTTTTCCCCAGTTCAGAGATTAGTTTGCAAGTATTAGAGAGCAACAAGGGTGGGCTGCCCAGTGAGGGAATTTGAGTCAGAATAATTGTGTGATAAAAAGGCAGATGCAAAAAGTGACTACACCAAGGAGCACCCAAGGCTGGGAACGGCAAATCAGGGTTAGGATCAGAGCCAGAGAGAGTAGTCAAAGGCAAACGTAGTTCAGTGGTCACTCAATTAGACTGTAGTTCTGCATGAACCATTCAATACTGATTTGAACCGTTTTGGATGGGCATAGTCTGTTTTGAGTTTGAGCAGCAGAAAACCCTTCTCTTAGAACAATGGTTTATGGTATCTGAATATACATCTTATGACACCCTAACAGCTAGAAATTGCAAAACACATAAAATGATCTAGTAGAATGAAGGTGAGATTTTTATCTCAAAATAATGGGGACAAAGGTAAGAGAACACTTTCTCATTATTATTTTCTGATTATTTTGTGATGGCAATGTGTTCTAAGCAAGAGTTGCCGTCCAATGCAGGGAAGAAGTGCTTTACATACTGGAGCCATAAGCCATGTCAATGTGGATGAAGGGTACAGGTTTTTGTCTTCCCCAGCCACTGCTGACCATTCATTCAGTCTTTATCGTCACGTCTGGATCTTGCTCGTGGCAGCGAATGCTTCAAACTGCTTGTTTACTGACAGGGTGCTGAAGGATGCTGAAATAATTGAAATGAACTTTGCTTTTTGGATCAACTGCTAAGGAGACCAGATGACATAGAAGTGACACTTCAGAGGCAGAGAAACCTTCTCCGAATACATATTAAGGGTCAGTATTGCTTATAAAATTGTAACTATAGTACAAATTTTGAACTACATTTTTTATTATTACAGTGATGAAAGAACAGAAACATAACCACAAAATAAGACTTCTTTTGTATGTATATTTGGTTTTTTGTTTGTTTTACCCACTCTGCTAATGTTATTTTCCCCACAAATCGTGACATTCTGTAGTATTTATCATGGATAGTTTACATCCAGCTTTTGTTATTGCCTGCATTGTGTGGAAGTACTGAGTTTCTTTACTTTACTTTCTTTTCTTTTAAAAATAAAATTCTATTTCTGTATTACTCATAAATGCTCATTGATTTCTAATGACTGATTTCTATTATTCATGCCTTAAGCTAGTAAATTTTTTCCAATGTGTGTTTGACAAGATTGCTACATCGGCCCTGGGAGATAAAAGTTTCAGAGATTTGTTTTCCACAGATCCTTTGAGTGGAGGATTGTGTCTTTTAGCACAATAGTTGAGAATTTACAGTGTAAATAGTAAATAGCAGATAGTAGTGGTCTTAACAGGATGTCTGCACACATTTTAAATTTGAAGGAGAAATTATCAGCAGAATTTACTTGTATAATTCTCAGTACCTTGCAGACCATGCTACTGCCAAAATCTAGTCAATACTAACATTGCTCTATACAACTAAGGGCTTGAAAAGAATATTTAAAATTATCAGGCACATTTGCATTAGAAATACAATATGCAATCATATTCCCATGTGGACTTTAATACATGCAGAATTAAAGCTGAAAGAAATTGCAGAAGGTACTTCCAGCTTAATGGCTCATTGTGTGGACAAACCTTAATTTTCTAGAATAACAGAATTATAAACAAGTAAATCATCAAGGACAAGAGCTGTCTGGTCCTGCAATTCATTTGTGCTCCAAAGAGCACTAGCACTAACTAGACTCAGGCCAAGAGTCTGTGTTTACTAGTAGGCTTCATAAAATAACAGTCATACTGGTTTTGGGATATATATCCATTTTGATGAGGCTAGTAATTTCTGATTTGAATATATCAATCTTAATTTAATCACACATATTTACATGAAATTTATAAATTTTAATAAAATTTTTTTATCTACAATAGAAAGAAAAATGCATGTGTATAAAATTACATGCAATTGAAAGTAACACATTTAGTTCAAAATGACTACTTGATAAGGCAAAATTTAACAATATCAGGATTTTCAGCAGTATAAATGCATTTTCTCTTCTGCGAAATTCAAATTTGAGGCACTAATATAAATATAACAAGATAAGCATGTGTCATCTAAAAGCCTTTTGCAGACATGGATATTACTTTTAACCTATACAAAATCAGTGAACACTTGATAGCTTGAGTATTACCCACTGCATCACTTCAGATGATTCCTCTCCCTTGAGTTGTTTTGTTGGTTTGTGTTGGGTTTTTTTGGTTTATTTTTTTGGTTTTTGTTTTTGTTTTGTTTTCTTTTGTTTTTTAGTTGGTTGCTTGGTTGTTTGTTTTTTCTGTATTCAGAAAATCAGAAATTAATAGGCAATATCTTATGAAATAAGAAAGATCACAAATTACTGTAGCCATGGTCATAGCATTACAACTCAACATTAGATTAGTGAGTTATGAAAAAAATACCACATGCACAAACTCTGTATCATTTCATTGACATTTTAACAACTTAGGAAATCAATTCAATTTTTAAAGTTTAGATATTTTTATTACTGAGCACATGTGAGTCTAAAGTGAAAAAATTCATTTCCACACTATTTATAGCAACTATTTGTGGATGACAAAGTATTATATCAGTTAAGCTAAGTTATAGGGGAAATGATTGCCTAACAGAGGCTGATATTTGACATACAGGCTTCTACAAACATTCTCATTATTTTGGATTCAGATAACGCAAGAGCTGCATCAGGTTTGCTAGCCTTTGCATATTTTCATTACATATATTACAATGCAATAGATCATACCATCATGCTTCTCAGATGTCTCATTCATTTAGCTTATATCTGTGTTGGCTCGCAAACCACATTTCTGGAAAAAAAAAGTATATTTTTATTAAAAATCTCTGCTTTGTGATGTTAAAAGATACACTGGACATAACTGCATGGATACATTCCATTCTGTGTTACATATATGTTGCTATCTCTAATTGAGGTAAGGTATCCATTTTCAGATGTATCCAGAAGTTCAGCTTTGTCGGTTGATACTTAAAGTCCTCAAACCATCTTAAAAAGGGGGAAGAGGAAAGACGGAACAGAGAAGAAAGAAGAGAAGAGAAGAGAAGAGAAGAGAAGAGAAGAGAAGAGAAGAGAAGAGAAGAGAAGAGAAGAGAAGAGAAGAGAAGAGAAGAGAAG
>WBND01000189.1:1016867-1037982 GCA_013398595.1 Tychaedon coryphoeus
AAAAGAAAAGAAAAGAAAAGAAAAGAAAAGAAAAGAAAAGAAAAGAAAAGAAAAGAAAAGAGGAAAAAGAAAAATCATAGCAGGGGGAAAAAAGACTGAGTAGGGAACAAGGTACAAATAGTCTTCTTAGGTATCTGGCCCTATTGAAATAGCAGCTTGAATTAATAGGCTATTTACTCAGCCTGAACAATATTTCAGCTTCTTCCATTTTTATGTCAGTATCAGGGTGTGCCATAGTTTGCTTCCTCCTAGCATATAATTCCATTATTTTATTATAAACAAAGGCAGAAATTATCCAGAATGTTATTAAAATTTGAATCAGTATTTCTGGGATATTCTCTTTCTAGTAAGACAAGCAGTGGCTCTAGACAGTGCATTAGGGTAATTGTTTGCAGTATTACATATGATTTTTCCAAGTTCTATTTCAGTAACTGTTTACATCAGTCTTGCATTTGGTACAGAGGGCCAGCAGCGACATTTCAAGTAGAAGAGTTTGAATATCATGTTCTTGGAGTTCAGAATTTTATTTTCCATCCAGGAGTTTCAAACTATGACATTTTTCTCCTGGACTACAATTGTTTTCTGAAGAGACAGTATAAATTATATTTTCCTCTATGTACCACTGAATGCTAAAGTGCTAAAAGCACCCTATTTCAAGAAATACGGATCTCATTCTACTGTAACTAGCCTGCCAAGACAGACAAAATAATATGAGCCTTCAATTGAAAAAGAAATATAAACTCAGCTTTAAATAATAAGTCTATTAATGCTCTACATCTAACCTATGCGGTTTATACTGATGGTAAAGATCCAGGTGGTATTTGCTGCTGCCTTATTAAATCTCTAATGGTTTTTTTAAATTTATTGATTCAGCATCACAAATTAAATGTTTAAAAAAACTCAGCAAAAACAGTTGTAGAGGAACTCTAATAATTTCCCTGAGTTCAATATGGTTCATAAACTATTTATCTCTGCTCAGAGACACTACATTCTTTATATACAAACTCCTAAGGGAATGGAGAAGTAGAGATAGGTAAATATGGAACACTTTATCCCAGTGGGATGAAGTTTTCATCCCATGAGGGAATTGCTAACCATTCAAAATAAAGTATTTTATTTTCAGTAGATGTAATACAGTTATCTGATGGGACAGCTGAGCCAGGAGGTGTAGTAGGATGCCTAGAAGTCTAGTCCTGTTCTCTGCCGTAACTATATTTTTGACTATATGTCTAGTGATATCTTCAAAGCAAAATTCATTGTTTCTAACAAAAAGCACATAAAAATGACCAGTAAATATTGCTCAACTCCAATGCTTGGTAGGAGAAAATATCTGAAGGTATATTTCAATGATTGTCCTGCCATTTGTAGTACTCCAAATCCACTTTGAAGATGTTTTCCTAGTAGAAAATAACCTGCCTTCTTTGCTTTCATGTGATATCTAGTAGTCCACAGATGAGAGACATCAAGGGACCTAGACAGTTTGAGGTATGTGTGGTGGTATGGTCACATCCCTTCTTCTGTGCTTGTCACTATCCTTAGAGATGGAGTGTTTTTTCTCAATCTTTATTGATGTGGTACAGAGAGTAATGGAGTCTAAAAACACATTATAAACCAAGCTTTCTGAGGCAGTAAAAAAGATGAGAAATAACATTCCCATGCAGCAACAGAATCATAGAATTATAAAATGGTTTGGGTTGGAAGGAGACCTTGAAAGTTCATCTTGTTCCAACATTCCTGCCATGGACAGAGACACTTTCGTTTCAACCAAGCTGGTCAGAGTCCCATTCAGCCTAGCTTTGAACACCTCCAGGGATGAGGCATCCACAGCTTCCTTGGACAACCTGTTCCAACACTTTCCACTGTCACAGTGAAGACTTTTTTCTAATATCTAATCTAAATCTACTCACTGTCAGTTTGAACCCACCCATTCACCCTTTTCCTGTCACTGCATGTTATTGCAAATAGTCTTGCCACATCATTTCTGAAAGTCCCCTTCAGGTACTGGAAGGCTACAATTTGGGTATCCCAAAATCTTCCCTTTTCCAGGCTGGACAAACCCAATTCTCTCAGCCTTTCCTCATAGCAGAGGTGCTCCAGCCCTCTGATGATTTTTGTGGCACTCCCCTGGAGTCTCGTGAACAGGTCTGTGTCCTTCCTGTGCTGGACCCCAGGGCTGGGTGCAGCACTGCAGGGGGGTCTCACAGAGCAGAGCAGAGGGGCAGAATCCCCTCCCTCCCCTGCTGCCCACGCTGCTCTGGATGCAGCCCAGGACACATTTGGTTTCTGGGCTGGGAGTGCCCATGGCTGGGTCATGTCCAGCCTCTCACCCACTCAGTGAGTCATACAGTAATCCATCTGAACACAGACAGTGAATGCAGGATGAGAGGTGATGTCATGGCTCTACTGGAATGGGCAGACACTTATAGTGTAGATGACCCAACAGTAAAAACCAGTAGCACAAATGCTTTTCAGATGTGGTTAAGAGTTGTGCAATGCCTTGGGTCCACCAAAGATTGCATATGGAGAAAATCAGACCTTACACAGCAGGAGCCTGCCCTACATGTCATTGGGTGGTGTGGGCCTCTCCATATGGTTATATTAGTCAAGGGGTAGGGTGTCAGGTACTTTGCCCTCCCGGAAATTTCTATGCTTCTGCTCCTGCAATTATTTGATGGCCTTTATTGCTCTAAATGAGTTGAGTTGGTCAGTGTCAACTATTGAAACCCTTGAGAAAGTACAGGCAAGGCTGACTCAGTAGTCTCTTTAGCTCTATACCTCTCCAGCAAAGTACAGTTTGCATACGCAAACACCAATCAAGACTTTTAGATTGATTATGGGAATTTTCAAAGTATTCAGCACTGACCTATTTTTTTTTTAAGTTGTCATTTTAACATCAGAGAATTAGAGCTGGACTTTCAGAACTAGTTTAGAGCTGATTTGCTCTGATAAGGCTCCAATATTTAACATATTAACAGCAAGAAATGTCATTTGAGAGATGGAAATAGTTTACCTAAAGCTGCAGTCTTTGTGGACATATGCTATTAATAAAACATCTTTTACTAGCAGTCATCAAGAAAATGCTGCCAGCATACCAAGAGATGTTAAACTACCTGAATAATTTGAATAGAATAAATTTAAATGAAAGCAAACAAAGAAGCCTTAAAATTATGAGCAATGTCAAGTTGCTTAAAAGGCCTAAAGGACACCTATGAATTGAAAGAGCTATAGAGCTACCTAGTTAACCAGTTCTGAGTTGTGAAACTGATGTAATTTCAAAATGTGTTTTCAAAATTTTCACAAAAAAAATAAACCAGTTTGGCTCTTTTTAAGCCCAAATCTTATTTTAATAAAACATCTTAATAGGAACCAATTAATACAAGAAGTCAACTTTGGGGGCTGAATACCATATTTTGGGGACATCATATCACCTAATTCTAGGCTTTGCTACAAGGATGTGCAATTATCATTCCTAAGACTTTCTGAGCTTTAGCAATTTGTCCCAGGGCACCATTTTTTTTCTAAGACCTTGTGGTGAGCTGATGGGCCAATAACTAAGCCACACATTTTTCCTGCTCCCATTGGGATAGGGGAGAAAATAGGAAGAACATAAACATGGAAACTTCTGAGTAAAGATAGACTGTTTAATGAGTGAAAGCAAGACATTTCAGCCTTCTTTGGATATCTCCCAGATGAGAAAACTACAGAAAAATAGATTATCGTGAAGGAAAAAAATGAGGAAATGGTGCTAAAAAAATCAAAATTAAAAACCCCAGAAAAAACTATTTAAAAATATAGTCAACCAGCAGAAAGGGCAGTCTCATTAGCACTGCACATTACCAGGAATTACCATACTACATTCAGGTGGTGACAAAAGAAAACAACACTGGTAAACGTTATATTTTCCCCAATTATACTATTCCTGTGCTGTGGGTAATATGCACTGAGGATTAGGAAGTAGAAGCACTACATTTTTCCATTACACAGTTGCATGGTTTAAGTTTGGTTTTTTGTTTGTTTTGTCAGTTGGGGTTTTGTTTGTTTTTAACGAGATGGAGTTGAAAATGAGAATTCAAAGTTGAAATCTGGAAACAACTTCCATGAATTCAGAGTATCAACAGAAGATTGTATCGAGCTCTTGTTCTGAGCTTTGTTTACTTCGAAGAGGTAAAAGAGACCTGCTAAAAGAGAGGGTCTTGCTGCATAATACTGCTAACACAGGTGTCAAAAGTACTGTTTTGTAATAGGAGTTACCAGCTAAAATACCTTGGTTTTGCAAATTATTTAAAATATATTATATGCTTGTTTGTTTGCATAGATAGAAAACAATGTAAAATGTAAAAATAAAATGATCATAACTTGTATGCATACTATAAAAAACACAGTATGATACCTTGTATAGAATTGTGAAGTTCTGAGAAATTTTTTTTTTGTAGTTATAAAAGCTCTATTTCTGTGCAATTTGTGCGATTATTTTTTAAAATGTATATTTATTTCAAAATTCAAGCTGAACTCTTGGTCCTTGTGCATCTCAGCTGACCACGAAAAATGTAATTGATTCCTAATAACGGAACTGTGATATTGCTTCTTCAAATGGTATTTTTAGGCCATAAAATGAAGTCAAAGAAAAAACTAAGGAAACTTAAACCACCACAGGGGAAATATTGCAGTATCTGTGTTCAGTAGGATAGGTTTACCACAGTCAGGAGAGCTGCAGGGGCACAGAACATCACATAAGTTACAGTGCTCTTGAAGCAAAACCATAATTGTTTTTAGGATGATGCATACAGTTTTAGAACTAAGCCAAACTTCTAGACATATGTATTTTAATAATATTAAACTCCAACTCCAAATTCTTTTCCTGAAATTCTACTTTTTGTTAAATTAGTTTAATAAAATTCTAAGTTAAAACCTTGTTTTGATAGGTTTCCAAAAACAATGAAATGTAAAACCTTTTGTGTGCTTGGTATAAGGATGTTAAAGAGTGTGTCAAACAACTGGAAGTAATATAATCTAATTTACAGCTAACTCAGCTTTAAATTATCAGGGGACTGAATTATTTGTAGGAATTTGTCTTTGGTTATTGCTAGTGTACAGAGTAGAGCTGAAGTATCACAGCAGATGTTGGCTGTAAGTGTTGATGTAATAGTTCTCTCTGTCTCATTGTCTACTAGATTGCAAGATAGGGATGGCAAAGTGATTGATAAAAAACAAAATAAAAACAAACCCAAAACCAAACAAGCCTTCATTTTAGATTAAGAGTGGTAAGATCTGCGAGAGCCAAGTAGATAAGCAGATAAAACCAAAATCCTGAAAGTTTTTTTGATCTTTACTTGTCGGCAGACTGCTTCAAGATCTCGCTTGTTGATGGGCGTAGTGAGTCAATGCACAAACATTCTTGTACAAATTTAGTGCTGCTGTTCTTGCCTTTTACACATGGGTGGTTTTTTTTACAAAATACCTAGCTAATTGTGTTTTAACCAGTGGAAATTTGTCCCTAAAAACTGTTTAGCAGCATACTTCAGACCTCCACTATCAGCCTGGTTACTCAAGTGATGTCATCTCAACAGTCAAAGACAGGGAAAAAGTTAAATGAGGTGAATTCCATCCTGGCATTCTTCTCCTATTTTTGTTAAAAGCTCTAAGGTTTCTTTCATTCTGTACAGACTCACTTTGAAAAATGGTTTCCTTGAGAGTGTATTGTGTACCCTCTTTCACTCTTTAAGCTAGTGAGATCATCACTTTGCAGAGTTTGTCAAACTGACTGCAGCTCCCTGTAAAAGGTCAATGTTGCCGTGTCCAAAGTAAATGAGATATTTCTTCTCCTTGTAATAACTTCTATTCTTTTTATAACACTGCACTGTAAGACTGCTGACATCCATACTGAAACTTTGAAAGTCAAGGTTTCAGACCGTAGCTGCTGGGATTTTCTTTATGATCTGATTTAGATTTTGTACTCTTGTCCTTCCTTTCATATTCTAGTCAATAACTACGATTTTTTCATGCTCCTAGAAACTAATTTTGGGGGCCCATTAGTTTTCACTTGTAGGATAAACAAATTTGCTTTTTGAAAGCAAAAACTTGTCTAAATGGAAAATATACAGTATTATATTCAAGTTACAAATACTTTATATTTAATTCAGCTCTTCAAAGGCGCATTGGACTTTTAAGTCTGTGATTAGACCAAAGGTGCCAATAGTGAATCATAGATTATCCTGAGTTAGAAGGACCCACAAGGATAATTAAGACCAGTCAACACAGGGCAACCTAAAAATTATACCAAATATCTAATAATTGTCCAAATACTTATTGAACACTGATGGACTTCGAATGACAACCACATCCCTGAGGATCTTTTGCCTGGCTGCCACCCAATAATGTAAATATTTTAAATTCTCAAAGTGACTAGATGACTATATGTCCACTGAAACTATCCACAGTCATTTGTAGCGATTGAGTAATTACAAATATATATCATATCAGATTTTTTCCTTGTATTTCAGAATTGATAAAAATCAATCCATAGTAATTCATGCTTCACAATTTAATGTTATCTTAATATAGGCTTTGCTCCTTTAATAAATGATCTTTTCAATATGTATTTAGATAATATTATAGAACAGAAGTATTCTGGAATTCTATTCCCTGTTATCCTAATCTGTGATTATTTTGCTTACGTATCTATTGAAAACAACATTATATATAAAGTATGGTTTTCAAAAATCATTCTTCTGAAAAATCACTTTAGTTATTATAGTTTGAAATAAACTACGTCACCTAGCCTGTCCCACTGTACATTTACATTAAATAATTTCACATACTGTTGAAAAAATGACATATTTTCTGACCTGAAATAACCTCAGTTAGAATGCCTTCTTGAAACCACAGACAATTTCATGGTAGCTGCAGCTACCATAAAATTACAGTATCATTTTATGCAGAAAATAATCTGAAATTCCGCTTTTTATGTAAATATCCAGCAAATGAAAATAGTTGTCAAAACTGAGGATTTATTTATTTATTTATTTATTTTTCTGATTTTAGATTAAAATCAGATTGACTGGACAATTTTATTTATGTTACTTGAAGGATGCACATCTCAAGTTATTCAGAAATATCAGAGAAATGCACTGAGAAGTGCCACATAAAGATAAATTATGTGAGAATAAGTGAAGCGTTTCCTTTGTATTTTATTTTAAATAAATAGGATGACTTGATAAATGTTTATTTAAATTTCCTCTATTTTTTATATATAAAGTATATAGGATTATATTATATGTGTTCAGCTTCAAAGAATAATCTACATACAAGATTTCTGGGAAACTACTTGGTCTTTAGAAGCCAGTTATCACACATCTGTAAGTTAATGACTCTCTAAATGTGGTAGCCACTTTTGTCAGCTTTCACTAACATAGACATACATATCTTCTGATGAAGGAACATCAGTTTTATGCAAACAGTAGGAATTATTTTCCTCTCTCTCTCTAAGCAAATTTGTTATACTTTATATGCATAATAGACATATGTTATATTTTATACATATTTTATATATATTTTTATATTTTTTCTTCCAATCAATAAAGAATGTGGTGAATGGCACTTGTTCATCAACTGGTGACTGCAGTATATGACTTACATTTCATAAAGAGACAACAGATGTCTCTGAATGCTGTTGTCTTAAATGACTCCACTTGTCATATAAAAAGCAGAAAATATGTAAGAAGTGAAAAATTGAATCTTCAGTAGTCAAGTCTATAACAAAACCCTTGCCTTAAAAATGTGAATTATAGCTTTAGAGTAAGAGGCTGGGTGATTTTTCCACTCTTCTTAATGATCAAAAACCATAAAGCATTGAGTTATGGATTATTAGAAATTTATTTCATGTTGTAGAGTGTATACCAATTTAGAAATCCTTGCACAATAATTCTTTATTTATATCAGTCTTATATTCTGATACTATTACTGCAGTTTTTTTCTATTTTTTCTCCCTCAACGGGCTGCTGGCAAAATGAAAATTAAAAAGTATCCTAACTCTGACTTTAAAAAAAAAAAAAAATTATTATTAGGAGGAAATATCTGTACTAAAATAGCACTATTAAAAGGAAATAACATTTAAAATACTGTTTATGATACCGTAACAGACCTAAAACCATAGGCTCATGAAGAATCATTGCATTTTCAGGCTTTATTCATGAAGGCAATATATTACTTAAGGTATGGGCATATCAAAGTTTTATAGAGGTAAAACAATTTCATCATCCTTTGTAGTTCTGGTCTCCATGTTCTAAGAAGGTCTTAGGATAGTTAGAGAAATTATATGAAATAACAACATAAGAAGATATTGCACTGTAAGGAAGTGCTGCAAAGGACAGTAGTCTTCAATTCAGAGAGGAAAAAAAAATTAAGAGAATTATGACCGAGGTTTAAAAAATAATTTAGAACCTTGATTAGCTGTTTTCAAACAAAATTGGAAACATTCTATTAAGGTACCAAGAATTTGATTTGAATAAATATGACAGAGTACTTGTCACAGTGGTAATGAACTAGTAGTAGTAACAGTTCATGAAAAGATCATAAAAAAGATTAGTCAAAATCCAAAACAGAAGTTGTACTGGAGCATGAGACAAATCTAGTTCAGAAAGTGACCAAGCTGAACAGCTTATCTTGCTACCATGGTCAGATGCTCCAGTCTGGGCTAAAATGAGCATTAGTTTGGCCCAGCAGGGCTTTTCTACTGTTCTTACAGCCTCTCCTGGACATCTGAGAGTTTCCAATATTTCATAGAAAATACCTATAATTATTTTTCACAATTTAAAAAATAGCACAATAGAGAAAATTGGTGAAGTTATAGACAATCCTAACGGTGTCTATTGCCTTTTATTTATCTTCCAGATCAATTTAATACTTTTAGTAATTAAAGGGGTATGTACGTTTGTTTCTTTTTTATTTTAAAGTATACTGCCTCTTCTCAGTATGGGTCATGGCATCACCACAGGCAACAAAAGTTGCAGAATAATAATGTCTTCCTGCTGTTAAATAAAGGATGAGAGATTGTTACACTGAGTTTGAACAGAAACTTCTGAGAGCTCCTGATCATCTGGCAGCTAGTCCCAAATACTTACACTTGGATAAAAAGCATGAGAATGTGTTCTACAGAGTTGTAAATAATAGTTCCAAGGTAATTAGAGAAGTATTTCATAAAAATAAGAAAATAGTACTTGCATTTTCTTTTTCTACTTGTAAAATTCAAAACAAGGAAAAATATTTGAATCCACAAAACATTAATTTAGACTTAATTAATCTGAAGTAAAATTTCTAAACAATTACTTTAGTCCCGAGAACTCTTATCAGTAGATTAAAACGCGTAGTTAGCTGAGTTTGTGCTTACTTTAAATCTTTTTTTTTCAGTAGCATTAATTTCAAAGTAGAAAATACACTTGAATTCACATGATAGATACATCAAATTAAGCAATAAATACTTATTTAGAAACTTCTGTCTTCATAACTTAAATTAAATTCATTTGGGTCATCAACTACCTTTAATCTTAACTAGTTAATTTTGAGTATGTTTGGGTTTTTATTTTCCAATAAAATGTTTATAAATGTTTAAGATATCTGATTTTAAGCTTTCTCGAAACATGATTTTTTTTTGTACAACCCATCCAGGTGGTGGGATACAAATAAAAAAATTTAAAAAAAAGGGAGAGATAATTCAGAAAAGAAAAGCAGAAACATACAATATTAGGGCAGACACTCTAGTGGAAGACATGTAATAACCATACCTTTTAGGAAGAAACATTTTATAACTTTTAGGCAGAAAGAAACAACCAAGGACTTTAACCACCAAAATTGTGCCATGATTGTCTACATGGTAAAGTATACTTTGAGACAATATAGAATATTTTTAAAGACTAGCAGTTTTTATGTGCCATAATGATGATGAATATGGATGCATTATTTGTTAAAATACATTGCAAATAGATGCAGCAGTATGGGTTTAAGACTTGAAGCCAGCTTGATTTTTAGTCTTTTAACCTGATCTCTCACTATGTCTGCATTTGGGATAATGAAGTAAGACTGTATAAAAATTTTGTCTTCATAAACCTACATGTGAATGTCTTATTAATGGCTATGTCTACTTTAGTATTTTGATTCAGAGTGTGATTTTTTAAAATTGGTTTTACAGATCATCTCCATTTACTTAGTTTTCTTAAGGTTTTTTTTTTTAAGCTTTTCATGTCCAGAGACTAGATTATTTTTGAGAGCAAACTAAAGCACTAAAGTTAGTAAAGTGCATACTATATGCTGGAACAGCTAGTGAGCCCATACAGGTGCTTATGGACAGCTTTGAAACACAGATGTGCTGAGGACGTTTGGTTCAGGGAACCTGATGATGCTGATAAGAAGTACAAATCTGAACCATAAAGTCAGCACAAAACACATAAATGTACTCCCACTCCTATTCCAATCAAATATTTTACTTAAACAATATGTAATATTTACTTAAATTGCGAGCTAATATTATAGAGATTTCAATGATAAATATAGATAATATACCACTAGTCTTAATCTTCCTTTCCTAAATGAAAATCATTTATTCATCTATGTACATTTTGAAATTTTCAGCAGGCACGTCGTCATTATGAAAGTACCTCTGAGTTGAAAATAAATAATGCAGGTTAAACAGAGTGTATTTTGTTGTTTACGGTGGATAGAAAAAGACTTGTGAACACTGCATGCACAGAAATAGAAAAACAATCCTCTGTGTTCACTAAAACTGCAATATGAAGCTGGATTCTATCTAACACGAAGCAAAAGAAATTAAGAATGTGGAGAGATCTGGGTTGGATGTGATTTTTTGGGATTATTTTTTTTTTTAAGCTAGTATGAGCTACTGCATCACCTAGAAAACTGAGAGAGTAAATGGGATATAATTGGGAAGAAAAATAACTTGGAGACTTTGATTCTTTTGGCTTGTCCTTGACTGTTCTACAATAGGGGGACAGAACAAAAATAGCTGTGTGCAGTGCAAATTCCCTACATGTGTGCTAAGTGAATGTATTTTAAATAGACACTTTTTTGTTAAAAAGCACACGATGGAATATTCCACTGAATTTTAAGGGTCAAGAATTCACGAATGCATAAAAATTTTGTTTCAGTGATATGAATCAAACTCTATGCTGTAGTTCCCCGAAACTAAAATGTCAAAGCAGGGAATACGTAATGAATCCTAGAAACAGATTAATATATATAAATCAGCAGAGAATTTCATATCTTAGCATCTGAGAGAGCAGATGTCGTGGTCTGATGTACAAATATCAAATTAAGCTGCTTTGATTTAAAAAAATAATCTTTTAAAATTAACACATAGAATAGGACAGAGTAAAGAGACAAGATATTCACTGAACATCTGCTATTTCTGTGTCATTCAGGTGACTCATATACCTGCATTTTCCCTGGAGAGGCCAAGTTGTTAAAACCAGCTTCGACTACAAGATTGGTGCCAGTAGAAAATGTGCATAAATTTGACTACAGTGAAGTGTCATTTCAGTGTATTTCTTTTGCTGAAGCCCTAACACAAGATTTACACTCCATCTCCTTTACATTTTTTTTTAAATTAACCCATTGCCACTGGTATTCTAGACAAAATAAAAATTTTAATTACTGGCTATATTTGGAAAATCTTCAGTCTTGGGCAAATATGCCTATCATGCATGTAAGGTAAAGATATAATCTGGATTCTTTGAGTTACGCATAAATGGTTCAGCCCCATGATGAGCTACATGTAGCACATTCGAATACACACCCCTTCAGGCATCCACAGTGACACCTGATATATGCAGCCTTTTCCCAAATTTCCCTGCTGCATAGTTTTAAAGGTGACATAAAATTACGGTCAGCAGGAACCAGCTACTCAAAAAATTATAGTCAGTGGTTGATTTCTTGCTTTCTTGCATTTGTTGCCTCAGTGTTTTGAAAGTGGTTTCCCTATTAGCAAACAACACAGAGCACTTCATGCGTCCCTAGTTAAGAGAATAATGTCAATTGCTTTACATAAAAAGTGTTCATCTTGTGTACTTTCAATGATCTTTTTTGTTTCCTCCATTCCAAAAGGAGAAATATCTCCAATCCTTATGGCTTCTTCGTTCACACTTTTCGTATGACAAACGATGGATTTAGCAATCACTCATATGGGCATGATGATAAGGTTTAATTGTCTGCTTGTTTGATTTCTGATTATCTAAATATCTTTTAATACTAACTGAAGTAATCGTAAACTTCTACCAAGCTGGATAATAATCAGCTTAGCCCACTGTAGACAATTATATATTGATATACATTTGTATAACTAGATGGCACTGGCTATGAATCAGCAGACTATTTTTGTAGAGCCTTTCCCCTCAATTAAGCCTTAGTCATTAAATCTTTTGAAAATAAATAAGATATTAACAACATATTTCAAATAATCTAATCTCTGAATTAAGCAAGTAGAGTTTCTTAGTTGCAGTAGTACATTTTAGTACAAAAATTATTACTTTTAAATGATAGTTCTTCATTAAGCAGCAGTTACCCACTATTATTTATTAGATTGTCTTTTTCATGACAGAAACATTATCACAGAAAGACAGGAAACAACTTACCAGTAAAATTCTGGTGTCACCGATGTGAATGACAAAATTCCCACTAAATTCAATAGGTTCAAAAAAAGCCTTTACACAGATTTCTTGGTAATTAGTTATTAGTTATGTAATTGCATCTATGCACTCAGGCTAAATAATGAATTTTCTCAAAGTGGCCCAAAAAGTTATTTAAAAAAAAAAAAAATAAAAGGAAAAACTAATGATATTTTGTGTATGTGTGCTGGTTTGGCACTGAAGATAACCCAAGGAAGTGATTTTCTTCTTTCTTATTTGTACAAGAACAGAAGGTTCCTAGAACCAAAAAGCAATAAATAAAAAGTGTGCTGCTGCCTGACACAGAAAGAGATATCTCAATGACAGAGAAAGTTGTTTCACTAAAATCTCACCTACCAAAGAAAGTAAGACACAATGAGAAAGGCATTTCTAGTGTGACTCAATGAAAAGTATGAGAAAAATTTATATTGTGAAACAATACCAAAAAGTGAGGCTTAGATGTGGAGAAAAGAAATAGTGTCATCTAATTTATTTTTCCTGTGTTATCAGAAACTGAAATTTATCGTGTTCTTGTAAATATACCAAAGAAACACTTTATCCCTGTTTTTCCTAATAGTGAAAGCAGATGGCTAGATTCCACTGACTTACAAGTACAGTCCAAAAAAGTATCACAGTTTTGAATCTAAGGCTACATCTCACCTTGGTGATTCCCTCTTTTGTTTGTTTCTTTTTTTATTAATGTGATGTTTTGTGAAAAAAGTATTACAAACTTGTAACCCATGACAGTAGCTGGAGAAATGAGACTTCACTAAGGTATTTAACAATTATTAAGCACTCTTTGTATGAAAACTCTCCCACCTACCACCCCTCGGCAGTTGTGCTTTGGAAGACAAGAAGCTTAGACACAATGTTTACTAAAGGGTAAAGTAAGGTAAATAAATCAGTATGTACCTGAGAAAAAAAAAAAAATTATGCAACTCTTCCGCTCCTTTTTATTCTTTGGTTATGGCAGTAACTGTATATATCTGACAAGGTTATGACCTGAATTCCTTTTTCTAAGAACACATTTATAATTTTATCTTCAGAATAATTTTCTCTACTGGAAACACAAGTAATTCAGACAAGCTTACTTGAAATTCTCACTCAGCTTCCCAATCACCAGAAAGGGGCAAAATGATGATGGCTGGCACTACTTTGTGATCAGGTGTATGTAACTCTGAACTCAATGATTTAAAATTATTCTTAATCCATCTATTGATGAATAATTAGTAATCAATATTCACAAAATGTTAAAAAAAATCTAGGCACCTATTCCAAGTTTCAGAAACCTCATGATTAAGACATGTAATTATTTATTCCATCCTGCACTGATGACTTCAGATAATTTCAATGTATGCAATTATTTTTTTCAGAAATGCATCTACAGTATACAAATCTTAACATATACAAGACATTAGAACTTTTAAATTTACTTCAAAGGAAAAATTAATTCTCTCACTATATCAGAGTAAACACTAATTGTTAGTGGGGTGTTTTTTCCTGTGAAGACTCAGCTTTGTCATGAAACAAGCACTGGCTAGATGATTTTAGTGTTACCAAAGCAAGCATTTCATGATGACCATTATCTTTCCACTTTCCTACGTGTTCAGGCTCACCACAGTGAAAGAAAAGGCAGAAAATGATTTCTCCAATTTATTATTGCATTTGTCTGGAGGCAATTTTCTGACTGAAATGACACAAAATCCGCTGGGAAACAAGAGCTATGGACCTTATAAATATGCAGCCATCACTTCTATGATCAAGCTCTTGACTCCGTTGCTATGGCTGTCATAATAAGATGGAATGCTATGGGAGAAAAATAAAAAGGTTTTTTGTTTTAAATTCTTTGGTGCATTCCTAGCACCCACAAAATTGTTGCCTATTGTAAGCCCCGCAGAGTCTAAAAAATTATTACACACACTGTTGGCAGCTGCTGTCAGCTGGGATGGTAGCTGTTATTCCCTTCAGCATGTCAGTATTTTAAAAAATTATTACAGCTGCATATTCTTCAGTGTATTATGTTAATGTGGATGATTTGGGCAATTGTTTTTCTTTTGCTGCCTATCAGAATCTTCTGGTATACTTTAGCTTCTCCGCTTTCCATTTATTCTTTATCAAACAAAACCGGAAAAAATCAACAGGAGTAATGCCATAAAAATTGTTTTCCTGGACAGAACACTGTCAATATTATCTTCTGATACCTGTAGGCTTATCATTACTACATTTCCGTGTATCCAATTACAATTTCTGTAACTCAGGAGCTTCAGATTCTGCTTGCAGTGTGCTGCAGCTGGCACACTGCTCCTCCTCACCAAGTGTGTCTGGCTTTTACAGGTAGATACTCTTACCATTCTGATTTAACAGGAATATGATTTGGTTAAAAAAAAAAAAAAATCTCTCAGACAGTCAAAAAATGGCTAAGAGTGCTTATATGGCTTTTTGCACTTTGTTTTCTAATCCAGCTGGGCAGGACTACAGCTGACTACAGAAATATCTCTTATCTGCTCTGTTGGGTGGCAGTAGATTAAACAGTGAATCCCAATCAGGCTGGAAACAGATACGTGCTTAGTATGAACAGACAGCTGTGTGGAGGTTGGCAACTAGGGCTGTGATTCACTGCATGGAGCTCAGGAGGAGCTAAATAAGAATTGTTTCAGTCCTAGGGAAGAAGTATTTTGTTACTGCTGTTATTGTCTACTTGATCTAAGAAGCAGTGAGTATGGATGCAGGGTGTATTGAAAATGAAGCTTAGGGGAATACAATATATTCAATTTTCTACTGGTTAGCAAGAAGCAGAAGTTGTCAAAGAGGTCCTGAAGTCAACAAGCAATATTGTAAGTACTGTAGAATGTGTGAGTCCAGGAGCAAAAAAATACCAATGTGTAGGTCTGAGAGCTCCCCAGACCCTCAAAAGCTCACCTGTACATAAATAATAATTATGTTGCTAGCTCCTGCAGGTGCTGAACTTCACAGACTCAAAAACAGCAGCTGGGTCCTGATTTGCCAGCTGGCCTGAAAGAATACTAGTTCTCTATTTGTTTTCTCTTGAACTGTTCCCCACAGGAAACTTGAATATTCTTTCCTCTCCCCACATGTACTGTTTTTGAAACAGAAGTCTTCTTCTATTCCCAGAAGTGGAATTCATAATTATAGAAAGGGCATTATAATTTCAGATTTGAGCAACTCAGTCTGCATATTTGTGTATTCAAGAAATCCATTCAAACAAGAAGCAAAAATTAATTATTATGGTTTTACTTGGTACCAAGGGTCAAACACTCATCTTTGATTAGCTGATAGCTTCTTTTTATCTCTCAGATCAATAGCTAAAGGTGGAAGGTGGGAAAAAAAAGTCTAAGATTTTTACTCTTCTCAAGCCTTTCTTGTGTATACTGAGTAGCAGTTGAACAAAGAGAGAAGCCATACTGAGAATAGTAATACAGTTTGCAAAAGCTGCTCACCAAATAAGAAACTGATAAAACAGAAGTGACAAGCCAAAGGGAACAAAGTATTGTCTGACTGCATATTCAAATGTAAATATGCAAATTTTAGAAGTCCAGTTCTATTCTGCTCTGAACCACCCTTCAGCATGTGAACTTGGAATTATGATAAACTTTGGCAACTCCATTTGTTGTTTCTAATTGCACATTCCTTAAATACAGATATTGCTATAATTTATCTCTTTCTTTTATATAGCCATGTTATAGCCCATGTTAATGGAATTTTTTCCTCTGTGTTTTCTGTGGTTTTCTTCAGCAAATTTTTTCCGCTTTCTTTTTCTTTTTTTTTTTTTTTCTTTGCACATACTCCTGAATTCCCCAATCTCCCCACACAATTTTTTATTATCATTTTTTTCCTTTCTGGCTTAGTGAAAAAGCGTTAAGAACAGTCAAGAAACCCCAGTTCCAGTAGCATTGCCTGACAGAGAGCTGGCACTGCCTTCCTAATTTTTTGGAGAGCATTCCTTTACCTTCCATGAACATAATATATGTTAAATACTTCAAATACTTGAGGTGGCTGAAAGGCACATTTTCAGCTCATTAAAGAAGCAAAAAGTTGAAGGAGAGATACTGTCATAGATTTTTTTTGAGAAAATCCAACTTAGGTCTTTCTTCCTCATCTGATTTATTAAAGAGCAAGAGCAACAAAAGAGCCAGGGAAAAAAATTCCAGAAATCCAGCTGCTGTGATACAAAGGTGTTATTGAGTGTCTAATTAGTTACCAGAGGCTTTTATAAATTTTTCCTGACTCTCTGCTGTGCATTTTCTCCTATGATACAGTGAACCTGTTCAATTCCTACATTGATCTTTTGAATTGTGACTGTGTTTTCAGCTTATAATCAGAGGTATAACATGAAAGATAGGTTAGCTGGGAAACAACAAACATAATCACCGGTAACATGCAAGTCAGCAGGTTTTTGTTATTAAAATATTTTTACAAGAACTCAAGACTTCTATTAAATAACTTGAGTGAAAGCTTGAATTTCAACTTAAAACCAAAAATGATCAATTTTGACAAGACTTCTCAAAAAAAATCCTGAGGAAAAATTTTAAATTATCTCTTTAAAACAGACAATACATTCTTGCCTATGACCACTTTGAATTCTTTTTAAGTTTCCTTTTTTTTTTTCTATCAATTCCCATAAGCAGAACAAATGGAAGAAATAAGATGTAAGACTCATGGGTTAAGATAAGGAGAGGAAGATCACTTAGCAGTTATAGTCATGGGTAAAACAGAAGCAACTTGAAGAAGATTAATTTAATTTATTTCCAATTAAAAATGGTATAGATGATGAGAAATGAACTCAAGACTTCCTTCCACCTTGCTTCTTCCTAGGCTCAATGTCTCTCCTTACTCTTTTATTTCCTCCCCCTGAGCAGTGCAGAAAGGTGAGGAATAGGTTTTGCCGTCAGTCCATAACACATTTTCTCTGTTGAACCTTCCTCCTCACACCGTTCTCCTGTTCCAGTGTGGGCTTCCTCCCATAGGATACAGTCCTTCAGGAACAGGTTGCTGTAGTCTGGATCCCCTGCAGGCCACAGTTCTTGCCACAAAATCTTCTCTAGCATTGGCTCCCCTCCACAGACCACAGTTCCAGCCAGAAGCTTGCTTCTGCATGGACCTTCCCCAGGCTGCAGCATCGTTCAGGGCACATCCACCTGCTGAGAATGGGGTCCTCCATGGGCTGCAGAGTGGACATCTGCTCCAACATGGCCCTGCATGGGCTGCATCTCTACCCAATATGTGACTGGAAAGTGTAGAGAGGCACAGACTAGGTAAAAAATCCATCTGACTATGTAAAGTTAAACTATGTATAAAATTAAATGCCTTAGAAATAAAACTAAAATTTTAGGCTTGGATTAATTAATATAGTTTACATTTCTACTCCTGTTGCATATGTAACTGTTGGGATCTCGACCTTAAGTATCACCTAATTTATCAGTAATATGCAGTGAGGAGAATACAGTGTGAATACAGGTAGAAAATACAGTGTGAATACCGGTGAAAAAGAATCATTGACATTCATTTGAATTATTAGCCTTCATGATTACAGCAGCATCCAAGTCAAGAGAGGACTCTTCATAAAAATAAAATTTTTAAAAGTATCTCAGGAAGCCAAGTAGACTTCAAGCTGTCATATTATTTTCAGCTACTATCTCAAACATGGCTTCCCAAGAGACAGAAGCTTATTCCAGTCTGTGAATCAGGTGTGCCTCTGAAGATGAGCACAAAGAACATAAGCCTGTAGTTGAGGCTTTTCAGTTTCTCTGCTGTCAGGCTTTTTAAATTGAAGTTTTTCAGAGATTTTAATCTCTTTCCCTGGCAGTTTTAGGTTTATAAATAGAAGAATCTGATTTTCTCAGTCAGTCTCTTTGTTATCCTTGGCCCTTGGTCTCCTTTGAGTAATATCTGATACCCTATGAAACATAAGGGAGGCCAAGGAGAATCTCCATCCTTTTTTGGATGTAGGGGGACATAATGACAAAGGATGAGGAAAAGGCTGAGGAACTTAATGTCTTCTTTACTTCACTTTTTAATAACAAAACCAAGACAAATTGTTGTTAAGGTACCCAGCTCCCTGAGATGGAAAACAGACAGGGAGGAGAATGAAACCCCATAATGCAGGAGGAAATGATCAGAGAACTCTCTTAACACCCTCCCTTCAGGTATTTACTGACACTGATGAGGTTACTTCTCTGTCAGTTTCTTCTCAAGGCTGAACAGGCCCAGCTCCTTCAGCCTTTCCTCATAAGACAGATGTTCCAGTTCTTTAACCACCCTTGTTGCCTTCTGCTAGACCTGCTCCAGGAGCTCCACGCCTGTCTTGCACTGAAGAGCCCAGAACTGGGCACAGAACTCCAGATGTGACCTCATTAGGGCTGAGTAGAGGGGCAGGATCACTAAATTTTTGAGCCACTTGCTGCAAGAAGGACATTGAGGTGCTGGAGTGTGTTTGGAGAAGGGCAACAAGAGCTGGAGCACAATGAGGAGCAGCTGAGGGAGCTGAGGTTGTTCAGTCTGGAGGAGACCAGGGGTGACATCACTCACCACGACTACCTCAAAGGAGGCTGTAGGGTATTTATCCTTTCTGCCAGTTAACACCTAACAAAATGAGAGGAAATAGCTTCAAGTTGGACCATAGGAGTATTGCACTGGAAATTAGAAAGTATTTTTTCATGAGATGGTAAAGTATTGGAACAGATTGACCAGGGAAGTGGTGGAGTCCAAAACCCGCTGCACTTGAGGATGGTGGTGGTGCTAGGTTGATAGTTGTATTTGTAGATCTTAAAGGTCTTTTCCAACCTTTTTGATTCTATGAAACTATGATTATACATACATTTAAACTCAAAGTGTACAAAACACTGGCAGTGCTACACTGTTACCTCACTGGTAGGTCAGTGTTTTTTATAACTCTGATGAATTTGATGCATGCCTTTGGGCTCCGAAGCCTGAAATGTAGGTCTTTGGAGTACTTTGTAGGTAAAGGGAACCTAAACTTGAAACAATTTTCATCCATACTGACTCTGGGAAAAAATTTAATGATAACCCCACAAGTCTTTCAAGTCCCTCAGTCTTTCTCTTGAAAACATCTAGATGTGGTGGTCCAAAGTAGATACAGGGATAAAATTAACAGGTAAATGCATGGTCAGGAGATTCCAGCACTCATACCAGAGACATTAGCAGAAGAAGAGAGCAATTTATTTGCTAGACAAAAATACATTTTTTTATCTTTATTCTCTTTTTTGTCTTTTGCTTTTGAATCTCAGTGAGAAGTAAACTGACAAGTCTGTGTTCATTCAGTTGTAAATTAATGAAAATATGTTAAGACCTTTCATCTTCATTCTAAGTTGAGACAGAACAGGAATGCTCTGTATATCACCACGCAGAGGAGAGGAAAGATTGTTAGGTGTAGGTATGGCAAAAGATCAATGCATTCGGTGTATAATTTAATGCTCATAGGAAATGAGTTTATTCTTTATAGTAGAAGCATCCACTGTTTCAGCTTTGTTAATGATGAAAAGTCACAAAAGAGAGAGAATATCAAATGAGAGAGAGAGGTAAAAGAGGACAAAAAACCTGATATACATTTAATTGGGATATCAGACAATATAGTTCATTCTCAGTGGAGAAAATTATTCACACGCATTGAAGTAAAGTTTGCAGGAAAAGAAAGCCATGTATCTCTCTATGCTATGGTGAGTAACTGCTTCAATAATTTTCCTTTTCCTTTTTACGCATTTTTACAGTTAGATATAGGTGTAATCTAAAAATAAAAAAAAAATTATCAATATTTCCTTTTTAAAATTTTAGCACAAATATAGCATAAAAAAAATCTTTTCCTTAGCCTAAGGACTTAAAGATCACAGTTGCCTGTCTCAAGCACTGGTAAGGCCACTGAAGGAATTTGCCATGATATAGGATAAGCGCACAAAGGAGTGACAGGATGGTGCTATCTCCAGACCTGGCAGAGATGAGATATGGTTAGCACGTCCTGGGTAAGGCATTCAGACAAAAAAATCACACTGGCAAACTGTAAAGAACCAGCTGGTCCTACACATATCTCTGGTCAAACAAAGATCACCCCAAGTTATAGGACAGGTGACATCTAAGACCAACAATGACCAAGGAAGCTTCCCCAAATATGCCTCCCTGGATACTTGAAACTTGGACCTGAAGATAAGCTACAACAGCTGGGAAATCCACGTTATATAAAGGTTGTTCTATTGTCCAGGTGTTATCTCAGACCTAGAGGAAGGTAACAAAGCTGGGGGAGAAGAATGGATGACTGACAATGGACACATAAAGAAAGAAAGAAAGAAAGAAAGAAAGAAAGGGAGAAAGAAAGAAAGAAAGAAAGGGAGAAAGAAAGAAAGAAAGAAAGAAAGAAAGAAAGAAAGAAAGAAAGAAAGAAAGAAAGAAAGAAAGAAAGAAAGAAAGAAAGAAAG
>WBND01000189.1:1045361-1096971 GCA_013398595.1 Tychaedon coryphoeus
TGAGGTTTGCCCAAGTTAAGTCAATAAATATGCCATCTAAGCTGAAAGACGTTTTCTCTTTCCTTCCATTGATATGTATGACAGGAAAAGAAAACTAGTGTTTATTTCATTTTATTTATTTAACTGTATAGCATAAAAAGTAACTTCTGTGGTGCTGCAAATATTGAAGATAATATTAATGCAATAAAATTGTACTGATTTCTATTGTTAAAATAGAATTTAGTAAAAGTAAATCAAACTTATATTAGCACAACTTTTATTAATTTTGGCTTTAGATATTTTATATATTCCTAAAAAAATCAGTTTGAGGGGGAAATTTGGTTTCAAATTTATTTTAATATTTTCACAATTGGAAATGTTAAGATGGAGATTAAAGGTAATATTTTTATTAGGTGAGATGATACAAAACGGTATAAATATGAAGAAGAAAAGCCTGAAATCTACGCAGATGTTAAAATAAAGGGGAAAATTTTTAAAATTTAAAATAATTAGTTTACAAAAATTAAAATGTTCGTAAATAAACTTTATAAAAACTAAAATGTATTCAGGAACTCCAGAAATAAGCATCAATTTACTTCTGATCCACTGGTGGTGTAACCTTAATAATGCATTTTAATTTGAATAAAAACACCAGCTCTTCTCATCAAATACTTTCAAGTTATATTTCAAAGGAAAAAAATTATAAACAAATGGCCACAGCTTAATTCCTTAAGATGAGACTGTTTTTCTGTCCTTGTTTCTATGTCCCCTTCACTGAGTCAGGAGTTTTTGCAGCCTGCAAATTGTATGTTCATTCGCTACAGACATTCTGCTTCATTACTCTCCCCATTCTTTTTATCTTCCTCCAAATTGCGCACTTTATTTTCTCTGCATCTCACGTCTCCCTTTAAATCTTCATTCCTCCAGAAATATATACTTTGTATATTAGGTACATGCAGCAGAGGGGTGTTACATAATTTTTTGAGAAGATATTTGGATATTCTGCTGTTGAAGAACAGAATAAAACAACATATATGGTAAAGTTGCTTATAATTAAACTACAGATAAATTGTTTCTCTATAATTTTTTGCTTAATGCTTAATAAAATAATTACTGCAATTAATATTTTCAATGGACCAAGTGAGATCTTCTTTGAATAAACCATCCCACCTAAATATCCTGTTTCAGAACGTTAGATTTTTTAAAGCATTTTATTTTTACCAACTGAAATATCTTCATTCAGGTTACATTGAGAGGTTTTTCACTAACATATGGCTTCCAATAACAAATTTTTTATCTGGGTCATTTTAATTGCCTCCATATATTCGTTGCAAAAGAGTGAGGTGACGTTAGGAATCAAAGCAAGGAATATGAATTGTGACTGCTAGGCTGCAGCTTATATTTTCAAATATTCCTGACAGGCTTTCCTGTAACAAAAAGATGTGCACATAGTTGCATCAAGAAAAGAATTTACAGCATTCCTTCTAAAATGTGTATTCATAACAAATGTAGTGTCTTCATAAAACACTGTAACTTACCTGCTCCCTCCCCATTTTACTTCACCATTATTGCTGTTGAAAATGGAGATCCAGGGGAAATTAGAAAGGGGTGATAACAGCATTAATAGCACAACAAAGTTACTCATTAGTCACAAAATTAAACAGAAATTATTCTTAAGACAAAATAAAAAATATCATGTCCTAAGAGGCAAAAACTCAGAGGAGAGATGTAAGAAGATAGAAGATACATTTATAGAAAACTAGATTGTAGATTTCCCATTCTGCTACTGTCAGTTTCTGAGTTTATAAAAAAAAAATTCTAACAACCAACAAACAAAACAAACCCATGGAGAAGGTGAATTTCGGTCACATTGCTGAACAGACCAATAACTAACTCTGGGCATCCTGATATGGCAAAGAGCCACGCATAGAGACAACAAAAGGCCGTAGACTAGGCGAATCATGTGGACAGATTGCTCCCTCTGTCCCTTAAAAGATGTACAAACACTTTGCATTTTAAGCACATGATACCCTTGGAATTAAGGAATAGGGAGGGATTCCTGGGTGCTTTCTATTAAGCTGCAATGCTGGCTTTGTTTGTAAAGTAGCATCCTGTATGGGGTTTCATTTTGCATTCTAATATATCAAATTGATGAAGAAACGTTTTCTGGTTCTGAGATCAAGTGGTATGAAGCCCTTCATTTCATGCATTTCAAACTCTCTGTCCCTCAGTGTGCTTTACTCTGCTGTACTTCCCTTTGGTGATGATCCCTGCAACTTTGTATCCCCAAACCTTAGTGAGGTAGCTTCAGAAAATTACTCAGACTGTAGGAAAAAACATCTTGATAATACGTGTGTACATGGTCCCCAGAGCAGTACCAGCTATAGTTTCCTTAATGGCATTGACATAGCCTTAAGGGCCTTTTGTTCATTATTTTCACCTTCTATATGTTTTCCCCTGTGTAATATAAAAGCTGGAGAAAGTGAGATCAAGGACTTAAAAATATGTAATTGGGGAGTAGAATGATCTGAATTCAGTGCAGAGAAAATGAGGGAGAGCAAAGAAAGTTCTTTCAAATGAATTTTTTGACTCCTCCCTACAGGGACATGAGACTGAACTCGATGACAAAACAGACATGGGGCTGCTCCAAGTTTTATCAGCATCCTTGATAGACATTTTATTCAGCCAAGAACTTATGAAGCACAGGAGTGAGCAGAAAGGACTGTATGTCCTGGTACAGTTTTAATACTAAGGGCTGGAAGAAGAGACAGAGGAAGTAAATAAGTCCAAATTTTACACGACTTCAGGTTTTTTCTTGATTAACTGGCTTCTATTAATCATTTATCGGTAGTGCATACTAGAGGAAAACATCAATTTCTCATCTAATAAGAACTTCATAATTCTTCTTCACAAGTTTTTAAGGGCATTTATCTTGGCAATACCAAGGTTAGCTTTTAAGCTAGTTTAGCTTTTTAGATTTCAGCACTACAACCTGTTTTCTTGTCTAGTTTCAGTGAGGTGTTCCTTTAAAAATGCAAATTTTGGAAAGGCTCATCCTTTAACAAGCCAGAACCTTGCTGGGGGAACAAGTGTCTTTGGTGTAATCTAAAGGAGCCCATAATTTCAGTTGCTTAATCTGCATTTATTAGAAGACAAAATAAATAAATACAAACTGATTTCTGTCACCGTGTGCAACTATATATTGGGCTGGACTAAGCATTATTTTGCATATTGCTGTCAATCTTTCTATTAAAAGCATAAAGTATTCCGAGACACATTGCGCCGTATGGCTCTTATTGCTGCAGAGCAGCTGGGCTGAATTATCAAAGGAGGATGCACAATTAAGCAGGATCTTACTAGTACAATTGAGGTCTGTAATTAAGCCTCTCTCTCCACAGACACATCTGGTCCCTGCCTCTTCACTGTGCTCTGGAATTTACTTGTTTGGCACTAACGTCTGTGGGTGAGAGTTGAGGGGGGAGCTTGTGTGTGCAGTGGGTACTATATACCTCAGAAAGATCTGCAGGATCAAGATCTTAGTGTTAATAAACTGAATTTCAGAGAAGAGCATAATTTAAGTTCTTACAAAGGTCTAAAATTTGCAATAGTCATGTATTTACCTATATCTATTTGCCTCTTTTAGAAAAAACACAGGTCTCTGAAAATAGTGGCAGCAATTACATCACACTTAATAGCATACAGTTGTGTTTAAAACTGTTTGGCCTTTTAAAAAACTCTATGCATTATATAAGTAATGTGGTAAGCCTAAAGCCTAAAAAGATTTTCTGTTTCTATTCTATACTTTATTATTTGTTAGAATGAATTGAAAATATTATTCCGTGTAGCACATAAAAATTCAAAAATGCATGTTATAGAGCATATATTAAGGGTCAAAATCACATTAGTCTAAATTCAAAGTAAACAGATTTCAAATTGTCTCTATACTATTCTCATGCCTGTATCAATAAAACAAGACATGATGTCACCTGTTGTAAGAGTTGATCCAAAGTTTCTCTGATCTGCCTCATGATTATCATCAGAGACTGACACGCCGGGACTGCACCACTTGCCTGAGTTCTGGCCTGATGCTTGCCAAGGACTGTCTGTAGGCGTGCTTGGAGCTTGCCATGGTACGCTGCTGCAGCATCCTGTTCCACATGTTTCTTGGAGCAGTGATCTCCGCATACAATAGTCCATAAATCTCCCCACCTTTTGGCCAGAGGCCACTCGCTTTGGAAAAGGACTATAAAAAGTGACTTTCCTAAAGAGACTTTGAGACCTCTTTCTCCCCAACGGATTGAGGACACTTCTATCATTGGACGACCATGAGGATGCATCCCATCTGTTGGTAGCTATATCCCATCCTTACCCTCTCTCACTCTCTCTTTCTCTCTCCCCTTTTACTTCATTTCCTTTACCTCTCTCTCTCTCTCTCTGTCTCTCTTCTATCGCAAAACTGAAGTGTTGGCATGCAATAAACTGCATTACTGCTTTCTGCTGAACAAAACCTGAGTCTCTTGCCTTTGTCTTTTGCACCCTGGGGTCAAACGAACCATCACAACTCCCGCTCGGGTTGAGTGGGTAGTGACACCTGTACCTGCAATCACAGAATTGTAGAATGTTTTGGGTTGCAAGGAACCTTTAAAGAATTTCTAGTTCTAAACCTCTGCCTTGGGCAGAGACACTTGACTTTGCATCTGGCTGCTCAAAGCCCCCTGTAACCTGGCCTTGAACATTTCCACTAATGAAGAATCTACAATCTCTCTAGACAACTTATTACAATGTGTCACCATTCTTATTCTAGCAAAACTCTCCCTTTCATACAATCTAAAACTTTATTCTCTCAGTTTAAAACCATTGCTCCTAGTCCTATCACTGCAGACCTGTGGTAAAAAGACTTTCTCCATTTTTCCTTTAGGCTGCCTTTATATGCTGAAAGGCCACAATATGATGTCCCCACAGTCTTCTCCTGGTTAAAAAACACCAACTTTCTCAGCTTTTCCTCATAGGAGAGGTGTTCCATTTCTCTGATAATTTTCATAGCCCTCCTTTGGGCTCACTCCAACATATCCCCTTCTTTCCTTTACCCCAGAGCTGTGTGGGTCTCACAACAGCAGATTGGAAGGGGAAAATCACCTTCTCCAGTCTGCTGGCCACACTACTTTTGGTGCAGTTGGCTTTTAGGTCTGCACAAAGTGCACAATGACAGTTCATGTCCAATTATTATCCAGCAGTATCTCCAACTTCTTCTCTCTGCCTGACTGCTTTTAGCACCTTCATTACCCAGTCTGTACTGGCATTTTGCCTTGTTGAACTTTCATATATTTACATGGGCTTACTCCTCCAGCCTCCAGTCTCTGGATGGCATCCTACCCCTCAGATATGTCAACCACGCTACTCAGCTTGGTGTCACCTGCAAGTCTGCTGAGGGTGCTCTCAATTCCCCTGTCTACATCAATAAATGTATTAAGTAGTACTGGTCCCAGTGCAGACGCCTGAGGGAGACCTCTTGTTACTGGTTTCCACTTGTACATTGAGCCATTGACTGCAACTCTTTGCACATCCATCCATCCATCCATCCATCCATCCATCCATCCATCCATCCATCCATCCATTTCTTCATCCATCTGAAAGTTCACCCATCAAATCCATGCCTGTCCAATATAGAAGTAAGAATGTTGTGCAGGACCCTGTCAATGGTCTGGGTAGATGACGTCTGTAGCTTTTCCTCTCTCCACTGGTGCAGTCACTCCATCATAGGAGGCTACTGGTTCGTGAGACAAACACATTCAATCAACAGCTGAGTAGAAGTGAAATGAGAAGTGAGGGCACAGAAAAAATCAATCAGCACATACATTGTCATTGCAAACATGCATGCATACACATTTAATTAACAAGAAGCATTCTCTCAGTCTTTGAAGGATATATGGGTTGTACTGAGTTAATTCCTGTTGAGTCACAGTGGCATGAGTATAATCAAGTCTCTACAAATGTCACAAATGTAAGGAAAGATAATTATAACTGCACTGCAGATATTTCCTGCTGACAATCAGATTTATATAAAGCCTATTGGAAGCAGGGAGAAAAGTTCTCAGCTACTTAAGCTGTTCTCTTCACCATGTGAAGAGTTTGTTTATAATATGGTAAGTTGATTTTGCATTTAAATAAAAGAGGTTTTAAAGATTTTCTAGTTTTAGTGGATAAATAAAAAAAATCCAATCACTGTGCAACTAACATTTGTAAAATTAAAAAGTCTGAGATTGATCTTTTCTGTCTAAATGTCATATTCTGTTGTATTTATGAAATGAATATATAGTAATATACAAATATATGAACTCACCGCTTCTTAAACTGGAGCCAGAATGAAATTACTACCCATTATTACTATATTCAAATTAAAAAAAAACCTGAACAACTTAAAAATCCTTTATTTTATCAAAGGAGACAAAAAAGCTAGGCTAGGTTTCGACATTTAGCATAGTACAGTCTAATATGTAGACATTTGCATACTGAGGACAGAAACACACTGCTGGCTCTACACCCTTGCTACAAAGCAGACAGTAGCTGACCTGTGCATGTAAGGAAGATATTAAAACTAAAAACATGAACTTACCCTGTGTGGATTTTTTCCCCACTCTATTCTGAAGATTTTATGAGTAAAATCTTCAGGACGTTTTATGAGCTCTTTTATGAGACAGAAAGACATTCATAACTGGAAGGTTTAATTATTTAGTAATTTCTCTGGCCCATGGCAGATAGCTAGGATATACTATAAAGACATTTCAGAAAAAAAATAGACTTAAAATGATGATGCCTGCTTGAAACTAGGCATTGGGGGTTTTGAAAAATTCATCTTTGAATTTGATCCTGTTTTACTGGCAAAAGTCTTGAACTGCATTTGCTACTTGACTCTGTATTAGTAAGTATGAACAATGTGGTGTTCTTGTTACTGAGGAAACATTGCATTATAAATGGTGGCACAGTATCCTTGTGCTGGACAGAATAAAACTAATAAAAAAGGAATGGAAAGCCAGAAATCAAAGGACTACAGCAGGTAGACAGTTAGCATAAAACTGCTGACAAATGCTAGAATTATTAAAGTCACCATTTCTAAGATTTTCTTACTGTCTTTCCTTGAGTCTGGGAGAAGAGGAATAGAAACCCACAGGAAACATTTGAATTTCACTTTGTAGCTTTCAATATTGCATTGAGTTAGCAAACACCATCCTATTTATTTATATTTAATTAATTTTATAAATAGCTGTTTTACAAACTTAAAATATGGGATTTTTCAATATTAACTGTATGACTCATAGGTTATTGAATGTAAGAAATAGTTCTATTATTATTGTTTATTAAGTATGTATAAGGTTTTTTTGCTCAGAATAAATCTGGTTTTGACTTCTGATACCAGCTGTTTATTTACCATAAGGGAGTAGTAACAGCAAAAAAAAAGGCAGCTGTAATGAATCTATGCTTTTTGAGAAACCTTACCCTTCAGCTGAATGACTGTTACCCTGAAGAGATTTGAACTGGTTTTATCTCTACGGAGAAATAAAACCTAAACCCAGAAATTTTTTCCAAATGTTTTGAGAAACGGTTTGTAGTATTTGCATTCACAGAAACTACTATTTAATGAAATATATGATGATGTCAGTTAAATGCTTTTCCATATCTTGAGAGGCTAGACCTTCAAACATCTGGTTTTCTATAATAAAGAGGAGAAAAATAATTTCTTATTGCACTTGTTTTATACCACAGTGAAACATCAGCCTATGTTGTGAACATAAGTTGTATAGATAGTGTGGTATGGACTAAAATGAGATTTAAAAGATCATAAAAGAGATGTAACTACACAGGGACAAAAATGTTCAACCAAAAGGCATAGACTATTGAAACCGGATGGCAGCCAAGTCAGATACATTATAAGATGAAGAGTAGAAACACCATTTTCTCCCTCACTTTGTCTGTAATTAAGTAACAGCTGAAGCCACATGGTATTATTTCATTAATCCTATAGAATATTGTAAATACCAAGAAGGGATGCATCTGATTTCAATAAAAATTTCAGAAGAAACAAGGTTTGAGTCTAGTGTAGATATTGGTCTGTACCTGGCAGTACAGTTTGCCCTACAGATATAATGAAATATTTGACCCTCTGAAATACAAGGAAATTTATTTCAGTGCACTCTAAGGACTGCGGGAAGTAAGATAACTCTATCGACAAACACACTGATTCATAGTTAAAGATGCATCAGTTTTCAAGAAATCAATTTTGATGCAGTTATATGTTATTTTCTGCAAGGGACACTTCTTTGATCTCAGGCTTAGGTGGCAAAGCCTTACTGTGTACTCTTACTTAAACTCTCTCATCACCACACTGGGTTTGTTCTTCTGCATTGCCTGGGGGGATGTGCAGTCCAAGTCTCAGTGTTTCCTGGGGAAGAGCTGGCATAGAGATTGTTGTAGATGGTGCTGGCAATTAAGCATGAATAATGGCAAACCCTCTTCCTGTCCCTGTGCTACTTATACACACAGAAATAGCCTCAGTGTCTTGCGGGTGTTTATTAATGTCACTGGTGTCAGCATTATCCCTTACTTAAATATAAGGCACACTTTCAAGACTCTTGTTTTGAAAGTTAAGGTGCATGGCAAATACGTTCACTATGTATGAAATTAAATCCTCTTAGTTTATAGTCTGTACCTAGAAGAAAATAGATTGTATAAAATTAAAGTATGCACTTGGGAACAAAGACTCCAGTATTCTCATGCTGCAGGCAGGTATTACCTATTTAGTTGTTTTAGCTGTTTATGCTTCATAAATCCCATTTACAAAAAAAGGCATATTCTAGTCATTAACTCTAGAAAAATACTAACAACCTACAGTAAAAAAACCCAAACCAATGGGGGGAGGCAAGAAGAGGTTTAATAATAGTGATTTTTATGTTTATTTAAATATCAGTGAACTTTATCTTTGAAGAAATCATACATTTTGATTAAAAAGAAAAAAAAATATAAAGATATGTGTTGGTAAAGTCAAAGTAGGTCAAAGTAGTCTATCATAATAAGAAGAGACTGGTTCTATCCAATAGATAACCTGACAGGACACATATGATAATATTATTCTGTCTAACTGAAAATCATAATTGCATTTCAAGATTAATGGGAAGTATTAATATTTAGCAGTACATACACCCATCTTATACTCACAAGAGATTAATGAGCACTCAAAGAATGAGCAAAATCTGCAATTAGAAATCATTTGTCATTTGGAAGGTGTCATTGATCAACATCAGCTTTCAGTAGTATATTTGATTTCTATTAAAATTATTTAATTTCTATTCTTAGTAAGCATCCATAGAAGGATCCTTTGGCTCCCATTTATGGGCACACCCTATGATCATAGACCAGACAGGAGTTGTCCATTTCTGAGGTGCTTTATTGACAAAATTCATATGAGCATGATTAATAATGGTGAGAAAACAGTGTATGCTTGGTGTACTAGGAAAACTTTACCTAAAAGTGCAGCTGCCCAATACTTCTATAGCCAACAGTTAATTCTTAGTTTTAATCTGATGTGCTAGTTTGTCTCCTTTGACTCTTCTAGGGAGCCTGGTTTGATCATGTTTCCAGATATGCCAGGTGCCTAAAGTAAGATTGAAGGTTTCTACATTAGGAAACACTGCAGCTACAACAAATAAAAAGACGTTATTGTCACTAATGCTTTTCCACTCTTTTTGGAAGAAGTAAGTTTTTATAAGTAATAATAGTAGCAAGAAAAAAGTCTGTCCCAGTCCTCAAGGAATGGAGTTGGAATTTTTATGCAGATTTTTCATTTTCACATGACCTATGAATTAGTGGAAAATTATACATTGTCTCACTGCATTATCAGAAACCATCTTTATTATGGCTTACTTTGATTGAATAATTTGATATTTATCTCTCTGTTATTAAGACTTAAAAAAACCCCACAAAACCTAAACCAAAATCAAATTAAGGAGATAAAATAAACCTATGTTAAACAAGCAATGTAATTAGATGTATTGTTTAAGGCAATGGTATGTTCACTGAATCAATGAAATTATGTTGCTTGAAGAGAATATAAATATTTTCGCATTAACTGACATTACTTTAGCTGTTATTAACATTCAAATGGACTCAGCCAAAGAAGCACAGCAGCGTTTTCAGATCTTCATTTTCATGGAGGATTCTTCATAGCTGTACACCAGTAGGGGATGCCAAAAGAAAATGTAAAAGTCATCTTGTCCCATAAGAACGTACCTGAGTTGCCAGTAGATTCCTTCATATTTCATACCTTAATCTTTGAATTCTGAAGTCAGAAAGCTAAACAAAAGAGTATTAGTAGCAAAAAATTCACAGACTAATCACAATGATTTAATGCATTTGATTATTAATCAAGATACAGTAAAACTTTGTTATGGAAGAATCAGACTACTTTATTGGTAAGCCAGTAGTGCTCTGAAAAATTTGAAGATAACAGGACTACAACACATAATGAATAGTAGGGTTATAAAGAATCAGCCAATAGGTATCACCACAGGAAAAATAACTTTTTTTTTTCTTTAAGGAAGTATCTAGGTTTGTATTTATGTATTTAAAACATCACAAGTATATATTAATTCAATGACATTTCTCTCTGAGTTTGGCAATTAATTTATGCGTTCCCCTATGATTTATGGTTTATCATTTATAGCATATCTCTTTTAATATACTTTTCTAATTTAAGTTACATTTCTATTATGTGTGGTAATTAAAACAATTACTTTTATTAAATGATGTATTGGGTTGAAATGTCATTTTGCTTTATGAATTCATATTGACTTTCTTGTTGTTTTTAACATACTTTTTCTTTGCATCATTAGTATTCTGCGGTGTAGTTGCATTAAACAAACGGAACTAGGCAGGCATTCAGCCAAAGGACTTCAGTTATATGATGCTCAAAATTGTGATATGTAACTGCTCAGTTCCAGCAGTAGTATTGACAATGCAGATGATTAAGTTTTCATAAACTGTGGTTCCCATTAACTTCTTTGAATACTGCAGTACTCCACACAGAAAACAGAAAATAAGAAAGGGATAGACTCAAGCGGGTTGCCTAAACTGAACTGTCATGGTCTGGGAATCCCTAGACATGAAAATGTGGACCCATTGGAACAAATCCAGAGAAAACCACAAGGATGATCAGATATCTGGAACACCTCTCCTATGAAGACAAGCTGAGAGGGTTGGGTCCATTCAGCCTGGAGAAGAGAAGGCACTGAGGAGAACTTACAGTACTCTTCAAATATTTAAAAGGGGTCTACAAGAAAGCTAGAAAGGAACTTTTTCCTAGTGCCTGTAGTGGCAGAATGGGGAATACAAAGCAAATTACAGATCCATCTATTTTCTATTGATCTCGTAAGATTAATCAGTTCAGCTAACATTTACACCTCTGAAAGTTATGGGAGTTTGAGAGAAGATGCAGCCACAAAGAAAAGACAGCTTTAGGAAAGAATGCAAATTAGGAACATGAAGTGAGGTCCATATGAGTATATTGTATGGATGCGCTCACTATGGCTCAATTTCAGCAGACAGCTTTCTTTAGTGTCAACTGAAAACTGGCTTGTAACTTAGGTTTCAGCTCTGTGTTAATCAAATCTTGGTGTCATAAATACCTTGCAAAATGTGACATATCTGACTTTGACAGAGTGGGATACAGTTCACCTTGATACTTCATTCACCTCACATACACGTCCTGATACTGCCTTAAATTTAGCAGGGGAGTCTGATAATTATGAAGAAGTTGAAATACATTTAACTAATGTCATTACAAAAGGATGCAAAAAATATTTTTTATATTTTATGTAATACAGTATATTTTCAGAAGTTTTTAAAAATATCTTGCAATTAGCAATTATATTATCTTCCTTAGTTCAATAGGCTACATTAACTTATTGTTTCTATTTTTTGAATTATATTTCTTGAAGAAACATGTTGAATAATTTGTATCCACTTGGTTATTCTTTTCTAATTATCCATTGCACAAATGGTAATCAGTTGTGCTGCATTGCAGCCTCAGTTCAGTAAAATAATGGTTTATAAAAAAAAAAAACCTGTGAGTAAGGAAGAGACAAGCCTCCAATATTTAGGACTTCTGCTAGATTTTATCATGTTTCATTTGCTTTATCATTCACATTATTTTCTTTCTGATTACTCAGAAGTAGATAAAGAAGAATACACAGACTACTTAAGTAATAAAAGTGCAGAACCATTCTTCTACACAAATTAGGTGCTGAAAAAGTTAAATAAATTACTGGCTCAGTGCATAATTCCCATCTTATTAATGCTGTCTAAATCTCAGTTTCCAAGCATACCCTCCACGAAGACACATCTCCTTCATTTCACCTCTATCTAGTGCTGTCAAACCACACATTTCCTCCAATTACAAATTCAAAAAGCATTTAAAAGAGTTTTTCCCTGGACAGGACCATACTGAAAATATTGCTGTTACAGTAGGAAATAAATGAATAAATAAATAAATAAATAGATAAATATGTATTTTATCTCATTTGCATGGAAGCAAAATCTTCTGCCTGGGAAAAACATACAATCAAAGTGTAAAATATATTCAAACAATTAGGTTATTCACATAGAAAAGAAGAACAGGTTCTGTAAATGTCTTTTGATGAAAAGAATTTATACACGCCTTCACTGATTCCCTTCTGAAACCCATTCAACTTCATTCTTCCTTTACATGTCAATTTGTCCACTCCAACACAAGTGCAGTGGCATTCCTGGCAGATGCCTGTGCTGCAAAGCCTCCAAAGTTAGAGGGCCTGCTGACTTACTATGGACTTTTCTAATGTCTTCTATCCATCAGAAAATTTAAATAATAATTTGTTCCATTATTTCTTATGTAGTTTACTATGTATACAGGACGTGGATTATTGCATTTGGAGGAAGTTTGTATGAATTTGAAAAGTATCCTCATACTGGAGCCACAAGAACATCCCCACATCCTGTTTAATCACCTTCAAATGAAGCAATTCTCACAATAATATAGCAAATATAAGTAGTGTTAAACTGCAGAGAATTGTTTAGGGACACCATACTCCAATATTTTAAATTAGTAAGCATGGATGGAACAATTTTTTTTTTTCCTTAGTGGAGCACAAAACCAATGGTACTTTGGAGGAGTGTGTTTAGATTCAGGATGACACTGGAAACTAAGAGCTTGACTACATAGAAGGCGCTACTTTTAGACCAGAACATTCAACTAATTAAAGACAGGTAGGTGAATAGCTGACTAGTGACAGCTCTGACAGGAAGAGTCTAGGATTAACCAGTAGGAAAAATATTAACACATTTAATTAAAAAAAAAACTTTAATTTCAGAGGATGAAGCATCAGTAAAAATAAAAAGTCAAGTAAAGACATCCTAGTGCTCTGCTTATCAAACTTACACAATATACATCATAACATGCAAAATGAACAAATAATTTCTCTTCCATGGAATTAATTAAAATTTGTTATTTTAGCTTCAGCTGCTAAAAAATTAATTTTTAGACTTTTATTTAGATTTTATTAACTCAGCAAAGCTCTTCTTGAATGTCTTCATACTAATATTAAACACTGAAGTGACAAAGAGAACGGCAGTGGAAGGAAACCTGGTCCATCTGCCCCTCCTTGCAGCTTCAGGCCTGCCAATGGTTAGAAGTTGGTTACTTCATTTGAGATAAATAGCTTTGCCAAGAGTACCTTTACCTTTCCTCTTGGAGCTGTATGATTCTGTAGTAATAAATTATTGACTCAGCTGGTGAGAAACAACTGCATTACAGCCATGAAGGTTAGAGTGCACTGATGGGAAATGAAATTTTCATGTTCAGGTCCTTGCTCCAGTGCATATTCAAAATTCATCAGAAAAAAAAGTTCAAGGACCAGTAATCCCCATTCAAATGGCCTAATTAGAATAGTCTGTATTCATAAGAGACATCAAGCAGGTGCTCTCCTCTGTTAGGGTTATACCCAGTCAGTACATTATTATCTGGTTAGGAGGCAGTAATTTCTGAAATAATTTCATAATTTATATTGCAATGGTCAATACATTTTATTACTGGATGAGGTAAAACAATTTCTTCTGGGACATTTCAGAGGGGAAGGCTACCTGAATTTAAAGCTGCATATCTCCATGATAGGATGCTTGTCTGAAGAGGGAACTCTATCCTTTGTCCTGTTGGATTGCTTCCATAGCTTTTCACTCACTCTGCAGGTACCTGTTAATATGTCCTATTATCCCATACAAATTTTTATAGGCATAATCACTGAATTCATAAGTATTCCATTAGGTTCATGGGCCCTGCTGAGATGGATCCACAGGTCCCAAGAGAGCTAGCAGAAGTTATTCTGAGGCTCTAGTTAAGGTTTGATGGATCATGGTGTCTGCCCAAAGACTGGGTGAAAGCAAATGTCACCCCGATTTTCAAGAAAGACAGCTAGGAAGACTCAGAAAACTGGCCAGACAGCCTCATTTTTATCTATAGGAAGTTTATGGAGAAGCTAGTCCTGGAAAACATTGCCAGGCACATAAAAGAGGAGAAAACAATGTAGTCAGCCTGGATTCTCCAGGGGAAATTCATGCTTGACAACTTTTTAAACTCCTATGAGGAATCAGCTTTCCTGGTAGATGAAGTGAATATTGTCCATCTGGGCTTCAGGGATGTTTTTGACATTTATGTGCATAGCAGGACACATACGTACCTGAAGGGATAGTGCAAAAAGGAGGGAACCTCCTTTTAGTTGTTAAAAAAGTTATAAAATTGTGTATAATGTGGCAAAGAACCAAGCAAAATAGGAAAGAAACAAAAACAGAGAAAAAAGAGTGAGCTTGAGTCTGCAAGCTAGTTCTCTAAGTAGTCTTCTAGAACAGGAACACCAAAGTGGCATTTCAAAGGTATTAATGCACTTTATCAGCAACTGGTCAATGGAAAACCCAATACTTTTGTACAACTTCTCCCAGCAACAAAATCTCCAACGGATTGACACCACCACCATGCCTGTCCCAGGCATATTTAAAATAGAAATAATTATTTTCTTGAAAATCTATTTCCATAAACACTGCAAGGCATTTCAGGGATTCTCCACATTCTTATTTCTCCATGTGGCTTGAAAGTATATTTGATAAAATGTGTAACAAAGCATATTATTTATAAGGTAGGCTAAAATGGCTGATTTGGGAACTGATCTTGTGTTGATGTTAAACTTGGTGTCCATTCTGTGAAGTTGCTAAAAAAAATTATGGAGCTAAAGCATAAATCTGCTACTACAGGTATTCTCACACAACACTAATTATTTAAATTACTTTTTTAATTAACACCCCTCCTTAAACATCCAAACCCATTTTTTTACTAACTTTCCACTTCATATGCACTGATATTATCCCAGATGTCAGAGTGTGGGAGACTTTAACTTGTCTATTTGGAAATATGTCATAAAATGTATTATTAACACCATAAAATTCTATCAATCATACAGAATGATATTGAAGAATGAATAATATTCCAAATAAAGTAAAAGAATCTATAATTATAGACAATGTATTTTAGGAAAAAAAAATCTGTGCTCACAAAAATTTTGTGCTCGCATTCTGCTTTTTACTTTTATTTCATTGCAGAATGCAAATAAGAGTAATAATCTTGTCACATTACAAATACATGCAACATTCCAGTAGAAAATAGGATAAGCAGAAGTAATTAGTTGGAATATGTAGAACAAAGAATTATCCTTTAAATATTTACAGCATTAGTTCTGATATTCCCTTTGAATGGTTTATTTGCTTAAATTAATTAAAGTTTTACAGGAGCTTTCAAAAGGATAGTTGCAATCTGAAATCTTAAACATCATATTTTCTATGTATTAGAATTGACTGCCAATAGTTTAAATTAATAAAACAACAAAAGAAATAAATTGAAGGTTTGTTAAATAGAGGATGTTAATTTATAAATAATTGCTTCATAAATATGTCATTTTTAAAACTAACTAGAGACAATACTGATAAAGGATAATAAATGAGCAGGGTTTAGGAATTGTACAAGAATTATTACGAACAAAAAAAATTGATAAGGCTTTAAATTTCCAGCCTCCAAGGTCTAGGTCAATAACTCTCACATACTGAAGCTAGAAAAACAATTTCAACTTCTAAAATTGACATTCAAGTAAACATTCAGCTCAGATGATAGACAATATATTATATATTTTTCAGTAAACAAAAGGAAGATGACAATTCATTTTGATGTAGCGCAATAAATGGAAGACAAAGTTGAAAAATTAAAGGAGTTTAATAAAACTAAGTGTGTAAAGGGATGTAAATTATTTTAAAGGTTTAGCTACTTTTCATGTAACTTTATGATACATTTCTTTTTTAAAGAAGCCCCATTATGTGTTTATTTCAGTATAGATCTTTCCTCAGTGCAAAATTTTGGACAGTAAACAGAAACTGGAATAGTTTTAACTCTAGAAAGAGTTTTATTCATGCTCCATTCTTTACCTGAGATCAAATAGACAGTGTAATCATCCTGTCTGTGTAAGATAAAAAATTTCAACATGTATTTATTAAGTCACACATCTAATACACCTATCTATGTATTTGTTATTCTATTAACTAGATTAACAACATATGGTATGAACATATCTCATCAACCAGTTATATTGCTTTGTACATCTTATGCATAGCTGCTGATAAATGGGGCAATAACACATTAACAATGCTGAAGCTGTATATAACATGCCTTGAATGTTTTTCTTCATCATTAATATTTAATAAATTAATTAATGTATTGAAGTAATAAACTTAAAGCTTACTTTGTGTTATAACATTGGAGCAATATATTTTGGCTACGAACAATAAAGTCACAAATAAATGCTTTTAGATGGCAGCCTCAAAGAAAACTATTTACACAATGCTTGCACAGCACTTTTAAGAAAAAGGATTAAGCATTCCACATTGAATTGATAAAAAAACCTTAATAGGGTAAAGATGGTGAAAACTTCTCCTTTATTCATGATTTTATAGTTTTTCTCTTATTATCACTACCCCATTAATTGACAAAGGGTTTAATTCATGGAATAAATTAGCACAAAATAATAGAGAAAGGATTTGTTGAAAAAAATTTTCCAACTACCGGTTTCTGTAGGAAAAAAAAATTATATCTCTGGCTAATAATGATTTAAAGTAATTTATATTTTAAGTTTCTTGACACATATAGAAGTTCTGCAAGTGTTTAATACCCATATAGTAGAATGTTAAGACTACTAAATTATAAATCCGTGCAAGAAAATTCAGATTATTTAAGGAACATAGAAATGTCTGTATGGGGAGAGACCGAAGAATCATCGAGCAGAAAAGCCAGACAATAGTCAACAATGGATGTTTAGGAAAGAATATAACAAAAACAAATGAAGAGGCGGAAAATCCAATTGAGAAACTTACATTACGTAGAATTTTGTAGAGTATCAGTGAATAAAAATATATAGTCCTGATTTGCAATTACTTACACATAAATAATAAGAAATAAGACAGTGATTTAAATTTCTGAGAGTATCAAGTTTTATGAAGACTGCAGAAATCATTCATCAGCCTCAGTGGGCATTTGCTTTCTCCAGATTACCTTACAACAGCAGAATGAACTCGAAGTATAAAACTTAAAATAAGTATATATTTTGTCACATTCAGCCTTGAAATGTCTCATGCTAAGGGAGCAGAGCTGTACAGTGGTGTGGGAACACTATTCACATAAGAAAGAAATGGAAGACCAAACAGAATCTGTTTAGATGCTTACTTTGTGTAACATCTGACTACAGGTCTGAATATAAATCTATACAGATTAATTTCTATTTGCATTATGAAGGGTACTGAATTTCTCTGAGATTATAGTGTTTTTATTCACTGACAGTGGAATGGTATTAAAACAAAACAAAACAAAACAAAACATAAAACCAGTTCATCTGTTTTGTTAGAAACTGTGAAAAGTATCTGTGCTTAGGTCTTCTGCAGTAACTGTGTGATTCCGAACTAAATTTGGACAGTGACACTTTGAAATAAAGGCTAGTTACAGCTTCTGTCTATAGGCACTGAATTTATTTGCAAATGTATAAGTAACCACTATCATACTGTGACATTCTAACTTCTGGCTTTGTGTTTCTCCATGTCCTTTCAAAGTGTCCTATCTGTGTGCTATGTTTAGCATCACATAGTACAGAAACTCATGTCTCGTTTCTTCTTCTGCTTCAATTTAGACTATATGTTTGCCACACCCTGCTTTACCTTCCCTGCAGTGGTTATTCAGTTCAGTTCAGTTCAGTTCACTCTTTACAAGTTACTTAGGAAATAAACTAATGTAGCATAAGGTGTATGAAGCATCAGTGAGCCCAAAATGTGAATACAGTGAGAACAAGTGCTTAGTAGCTACCTGATGATAGCAATGTTTTTTTAGCACTGTCTAAAAATAATTATAAATGTACAAACCAAAAAGCTTTGCAAACAAGAAAATGCAGCAAATGGATGAATTTGCACTTTGTGACAGATGTGGAATTCTTTCAGTTTAATAAAATAAACGTCATTAGGTAGCCAAATAATCCAAAATTGATCATCACAAGTTGAATGTTAAAGAAGTTCTTAAGTAAACTGCTCTTAAAAATCGATGTTCTGATGAAAGACTGAACTTTCCAGAAGGACATTGACCAGAAAGTTTAAACTTTTCCTTAATGTGTTGAGTATAGCAGAAGGTGCCCTTGTTAAGCAACCAATCATTTGAGAGAGGCATCTAATGAAAATATTTGAGATAACCAATGATAATAAATATTTTTAAGACTGCTGAAAAATATATATGTACACACATGCACACATTATACTTCACAATGTGAATGGCTTGACCAAAAAAGGGACAAAGAAGTGTGCAGTTTTCTCTAGAAAGCATAGTAAAACTTTCAAACAGTGACAAAAGTAGCAGATATGGGAGACAGAGAACATAAAATAATAAGATTGGCGTAAGGGGTTGCAAATAAAAAAAATAAGATTAGCATAAGGGACTGAAAATAAGCAAGACATCCTGATAAATGTGTGAGAAGGATGAAAGGAAAATGAAAACCAAGATAATCAGCAGTGGATGTAGATGAGATTCACCATCTTTTAAGAGGGATAAGCAGCATGCAAGCATAATCTTGAATGAGCAAATCCAGGTGAAAAGAATACTTCTGCTTCGTTCTGATATTCTTTGTCCTCAGTAATAGTAATCTTAATCTTAGTAACTAAGAATAACCAAAGACCACAGGGCTCAGTGCTATTTATAAGGCATTGAGTTAATTTGGGATATAAGTTTCAAAGACTAACAGCTGTGTATATGAACTGCCTAGTAATAACGGTAACTTTCAAACTGTGCTCCTAACAAAATTCAGTCAAATATTTTTTAAAAAACAAGTGAATCAGACAATTGTCACAGTGATTCCTAAATCTCAGAGAGACACATCATGAGTAGGGAATAGAAATATTTACATTCATGTGTGTGTTTGTTTGTGTGTGTGTTACATGTATATATATATATACATGTGTAAAGATATTCAGTTTGAGTAATACTTATTTACTAACTTCATTTAGCTGTGATTTTCATGGATGAATAAGATCAAAATGAATTTTGGAATAGAATACTCTACCTCTTCCACAGTAGGTCAGCTAAAAATCAATGGAACCTTCCCACTGACTTCCAATGAGTCCCATGTAAGAATGCAATCTCTGTGAGCTCACACTATGATAATAATTGCAGTTGAAAATAAAATGAAAGTATGTTGAAGTGTTCCAGTTTTAAAGCAAAATTTTAATATTGAATCAAACTTCCAGGCCTAGTAATGAACCACAGAGGGAAAACATTAGCTGATTGCTGGCCTGTTCCACAAGGTAACACCACCAGCTATATCAAGATGGTACAGTCTGCTAACAGGCATGGAGCAGGGTACAGCACTTAGCACCACTTCAAGTCCTAACCATTACAACCAGCCAACCAGCCAAATCCCCACTCTGTACTGGATATATTGGAAAGGTAAGCACACATAAGATCAAAAAGTATTATGTTGTAATAGAGATAGAATGAGTGGTAAGAAGTTTCTATCTTACAAATAGCAACAGTAATAGACTTTAAATATCTAATAATGAATATTGCATCTGTATAATAGTGGAAGTAGACATTACAAAGGCGATGAGTAAATTAGCCAAAGGAGTAGCCATGTTTGAAATATGTAAAAAAAAAAAAAAAAAAAAAGAAGGGGAAAAATTGTTTAAATACAAGCCATGGCATGCCTTTTTACAGCAGGACTTAATTAATTAAGTAGTATTAATGAAATAAATAATGAATGTCATTGTGGAAAACATGAAGCTACACAAATAGCCAGTGTGAAGGCTACTGCTTGAATATTTTTACCAAATAATTTTTTGAAGTAATTTGTAAATTAAGAAAACTGGATGATAACTGAAAAATGTTGATTTGGTAATAAAATTGTTGCTTCATCACAGGAAGAAAACTACAAATATTTTGATGTTCTTGCGTAAGCTTTAAACTTTGTGTTCATTTTTTTTATATATCTTTACCAGTTTCCTACATACTGTGTGCACCTCCTCTAAAAACTGTCTCTCCCGTCATGGCTTTTAATCTGTACTCTGTGGTCCTTCTCTATGTCACTGAGCAAATTCAAAACTTTGGCAATCTATAGTATACAAAAGCATAGCAAGCTATTTATAACTGCAATTCAGTGGCTGACAGATTCCACATGAGACAGGGCTGCCTGCTGCCTGCAGAATCTCTTTAACATTTGACAGTATACAAACCCACTAAATCCTTTGAAAAACAATAAGAAAAGACATTTTGACATGTTATATGTTTGAAAATTAGCTAGTTTCCAAAAATTTAATGAATTAAACATATTATCTAGGCTTACTATTCACTTATTTTCCCTTAAAGGATATCAGTTAAAATAATCTTTGTGCTATAAGACAGATTTATTTGAGAGGGCACTTTTTTACTACTATTTCATTGTGGAGGCTGTTAAGCAGCAAATGAACATGAAGGCGTTCTCCGCTGACATTTAAAATGAACAGCCACTGTTAGCTGAAGGGAGATGGACAAGAACTGTTCATGAAGCAAAGGGGAGAAAAACCCCACAAATCAGCAATCATGGTGAAACTGGTTCCCAAAAGCTGCTGCTGTGGATATTAACACTAGAAATCTTGCTACCATGTGGTGTGAAATTCACAGTATTCTGAATAAAATAGATATAAATACAGAGTCACAGAAAAGCTGGGATTGGCAGGGTATCTTGGGATTCCCTAGTTCAAATGCCCTGCTAAAATTGCACCAGCTAGAGCAGGTTGCCCAAGACTGCATGCAGCAGGGTCTTGAATACCTCCACAGATGGATACTGCACAGACTTTCTGAGCAGTCTGTTGGGCATTCTCAGACATAAAATGTATTTTTTCTTATGTTCAGAAGGAATTTCTTATATTTCAGTTTCTGCCCATTGTCTCTTCTGTGATTACTGAAAACAACTGAGAGGAGTACGTCTCCATCTTCTTTATCAGTTATAAATACTAGTAAGTTTCCTTCTGTCTTCCTTCCCTTCTCCAGTTTGAATAGTTCCAGCACCTTCAGCATCTCTTTGTACCAACAGACACTTCAACCACTATTCAACTTCATGGCCCTTCACAGGAATATTCATATCTCTGTTGTATTTGAGAGTCCAGAACTACGTCTGGCACTCAAGATGTGTCTCTCCAGGAAAAGATCCCCTCCTGAACCTACTAGGAATAATGTTGCCAAAGTAACCCAGTAAAGTAACCAGCAGGCTGTTGACCTGCTTCTCCATAAGAGCACTTTGCTGGACATAAATTATTGTTTGTGAAAAGGGATTGGTTAAAACAAAGGGGAAGTAACTCATTTTGGAGTGACCATAGTTTGGAGTTCAACATTTGTCTTAAACCAAGGCAACTAGGATAAAAAAAGCCTATTGGAATACCTTTAAGACTTATATGCAACAATGTGTTTCATCATAAATTAAAGTAGAAGGTAGATGCTTATGCAACAGATGAAAATTTCCTTCTTCATGAAATTTAACTAATTTAAATCTTATCCCAAAAGTAGTTCAAAATTCTGGTCAAATTCACATTTTATTAGAGTGACATTAGCAATTCAGAGTTGCTATTTGTGAATGTCAAGAAAATATCAAAGTTTATGAGTTAATATTTGAAGGAGGAAATATGCTATATAATCACAAAATTATTTAAATTAACGAGTTGGTGCAATGTTGAATAAAGACTAATACAATAAAGATATTTTAATAAAATTAACATATTAAACAGTGAAGGTGCAAAGGGCTCGGTTGAAAGTGATGAACAGTCACAACGCTTTCTGAAATCAGGAGAATTTTAAATTACTTTATGCATTCCAATTCATGTCTCATTAATATTAATATTGGTTAGACACCTAGGAGAGGCAGAACTGAATATATAATTCCCAGTTTTCATCTTTATCCAAGAATTGTTTTCAGAGGAGTTAAAGGAGCTTTTGTGGCAAAGCAGGTTGCCATCCTGCTGGGTTACTTTCCCAATACTATTGCTAGTAAGTTCTTCCAGGTGATTCTTCTAATTTCATCTCACTCTTTTGTCTCCCAAACCCAAAACTCTATTCACTACTCTTCTGTCTCTGACAGCATTTGGTAGAACAGCAGAAGTCACAAGCATATCTTTCTTCCCTTAAGTCCACAACTGTTCCTTTCCGTCTCTAGGGCCCATGAAACTCTTGCTAGGTATAGACAAAATTATTTCTTTTTAAGATGTATGGATATGTCTTGCAACCAAAAAAATGCCCCAACAAATGCAAAACAACCAACCAACCAAACAAACAAACAAAAATATTATGAAAGGAATCCATATCAGCTCATTTTCATTTACAAAAGAGAATTGATAAAAAACAGAAATATGTCTGGATAGTTATGAACCTGCTATAACATCTGCTATTTCAGTGTGAAAAAAATATTATTTAATACATAAATAAATATTCCTGCAAAATATGTATCACTTTTTTTAATAAAAGGTAATAATATGTTATTGGTAAATTAATAACTTAAGTATACTAGGAAAATATTGCTCAGGTGTTCTCCATTAGAGTCAGACTGACAGACAAAATGTAAGAAAGGATGTTTATAGATTAAGATGTGTAAAAATTTGTCAGACTACAACAAGAGTAAAAAGTCTAGAAATTCACCCAGTTTAATATACACATGCTTGGTCTTCTAATGATCACACTTGACTGTGGAAAAAAAATAGAATTCCTTAGCAGGGGCAACATACCTATACAAAGATCAACAAATTAACTTCTGACTTTAAAAATATGCAAAATATATATCCTATATTGAGATAACAGAAGAAAATGATTGATTTACTTTTGTTCTGAAGTGTGGCAAAAGTCAAAGTCCAGGTCAAAAATTGCTATGCAGCAGTGTGGCTATGTGTGATGCAACTGAAGTAACTCAAGTTATTACCATTGTTCTACAAAAAAACACAGCAACATTGAAAAAAGAAAGTCTGAAGATGATACTGAGTAAAGAGAGAAAGAGGAAGTGAAAAGTCTAAACATCAAGAAAACATAGTAGATATAGACATGGAAATTGCATAAAATAGTTAGGAAGAAAGGGATAACAGTAGTAACAGACAGCAGAATTTCAAGAATGACAAGCAGAAGTTGTAAAATATGTATTAAAATAACAGCAGAACCAAGACTCCATGTTTTGCCTTTGCTTTGCAAAAACTTAAATATCTCTCCAAAAGACAAGCAGGCAAGCCTGGTCTTCTGAAATCTTGCCCTTAAATGGTTTTGTCGGGTTTTTGAAAGAAAGTTTTTTAATGCAAAAGAAAAAAAAAGCATATATTCAATTCAATAAAGTGCTCCTTGCATCCAGTAATAGAGTGGTTGAAAAGTAACTTTGAGAAGACACTAAGCCAGTAGAAGCAGAAGAATAGCTTTGAAGTTACTTTTGCAAGAGAAGATAGAAAAAGTCCTTTGAACAACTTATGGTGAGCTGCTTGTGTCAAACCAGCAGCTGAGTTCTGTGGTGGTCTGTTTCATTCACTGAGAATGTAAGAAAAAAGTCATATGTGGCAACCATTATACTGTCTGTCTGAAATTCTTTCTAGCTTGTGTATGTGTTTCTTAACCTACTTTTAGTGTGGCGTCCTACAGATCTATCCCTTTTTTTAACAGAGCATTCCACCTTGGGGTGTATTGATAAAGGGAGCTCATTTGACAGGAAACCTTTTTTGCAAGATTAAAGGCAGGATTTGCTTTGTTTTTTGCAGCCTCATGAAAAACTGACATCTATGGGACAGAAGGGCACATGATCCCAACTCCGAGGCTGTCATCACAGTCCATCTAATGTTGTAGAGCACTTGAAGGTTTCACATATCTGTTGTAAGGTTTAGAACAGTTTTCTGACTAGAATATTAAGCCTTCCCAGAACAAAACATAATTTTGTTTAAATGGTAGTTGCAAGGCAAAATGGGTGTTACATGAGGCATAAGGAGATTATATGCTAAACTAAATTTTCTGTAGGTGCTCCTGGTGCAGAGATATCACATTTTCCTGACACTAGCTTGCCATTACTGTGGACATTTTACTAAATTATATGAAACTGTGTTTTATAAATTGTGTCCAAAACAAAAACTTTTGTTATAACAACGATTATTAAAAGTAACAAGGAAAATCTTTAAAACCTTTTGTGAAGACTCGTTTGGGTTTCTTCAGAAAATCAAGATGATTTTGATAAAACTAACGTGAACCATCTTTTTATACACATCTCTTTCCATGCCAATAGAAAATGATTAAACATTGCTAATTTTATTCAAGCAACATAATAGAGATTGGAAGAATTATTTTCTTCCTCTCTACAGTGGTAAGGGGCAGCACTTTCAGCTTTCTTATGTTAACTAAAATATTTTCTGTTACACACAGGATATTGCTGCAAGCAGGTTCAATTTCACAGAGATTTCATGGTTTGTCACACTAGGGGAGCCACAGCACAAGCTGGTTCAGGCAGTTAAGTCCAGGGCCAGAAGTCTAAACAGGCAAAGGTGTGATAATCTAGTCATTCATGATAAGGAGCCAAGAATCTAATTACACTATAAAAATGTTCTAATGAAAATGCTAGTTTCACTTTCAAAACAGATATCTCTGGGGTTCTGAGACCTCCAGCACTCAATATTTCCTTTTTATTACTGCCATCTCAAAAAAACAAAAAGGAAGACTGGTTGCATTGGGGGTTCTAGAAACCCCAAGTTAATTTTGTGCCAGCTGAAAAGCTTAGTGAGATAACCAAGAGTCCATGAAGTTTCAGAAGCCGTAGTTTTCTGGTTTTTTGCACTATCTGGAATTCTCCTGGTAGTGGAGAAACTACAGATCTATGTATGTATTTAATATGTAAAAAAATTATTCTTTATTATCCCCTGTGGTTTTTACTGCCATGAGATGACACAAATCTGGGCAAGTGTGTCAATCTACTTCAGGAAAGGAAGGCTCCACAGAGGCATATGGACAGGCTGGATCTATTAGATGAGGCCAGTTGCATCATTTAGTGCTGGACTTGACAGTGTCAGGTCAATGGCTGGAGTCAATGATCTTACAGGTGTTTTCAAACATAAGCAGTTCTATGATTCTGTGATTTACCATCCGTTGTTTACCTCATTCATCAAGCAAAGAGAGTCCCTACATTGCCTAAGAAGCCCTTAGTAACATTTAGATTAAAAATTATGTAGATTTTCACCACTTCAACACTAGCTTAAAAGAATCATGTATACTAAAAGCCCTACTATCCAGAGATACTGCATGATGTCAGAATGGCATTAAGCATAATAAAGAAAACTTCAACTCAGCATAAAGGACATAATTCTGAAAATATTGGAGTGATAGTCGAAGGAAACAGTCACTGCTGCCCCAGCAAGGCCAATGTGATGGCCTAATCAGAATGGTGGGGATGACATCACCATCTTCGAGCAGACAAAAAGAGTTCAGCACATATTTTCCAAAACACAGAATTTCCAAAGTCTTTTCAGGTTTTTCATACTGAAATGATATCTGATTCAGTACTATTGGACACAATCCTCATTGTGTTCTGATTTTTGCCAAAAAAATCTCTAACCAGTTTTTTTGACCAGCCAAACCCAACTGATGAGATCAAGTTCAGGCCATGAAAATTTTCCAAGAGTGAGGAACAGTCCTGTAATTAAGGGTGTTCTAGGTGCTAAGGATACATTTATTATTGTCCAAAAAATAATCAGAGAAACTTCTTCATGAAAGGCCAGAATCTGAGAATTCAGGAGAATTTCAATTTCAACATCTGTTTTAACAGATGTGGGTAAGCCATATAAAGGATTTTTTTCTTGTCTTTGAAAATTGTTTTTGGCCTAAAAGCAGAAGAGGATCCACTGCATCATTCTCAGCATCAGGTGTTTGTATTAGTTTGCATTTCACAAGCAATGATTTAATGCAGCAAATTAACCTAATGTATGTCCTTTGGGAAAAAAATTAATTCTTCATTTATTGCTTTTTACAGTCAATTGAGCATGATCTGTTATTCCAAAATATGAGGAGAAATTGAGAGTGCCCTTGCACTACAGCAGTAATTTGGTGGAATGGGAACTCATTTCATGTCCTTCCCTTTCAAGATATTTGTGCATCAGATCTGGAAACCTAAATGCTGCACACTGGGTAAAGAATTCCAAAAGTCGTAGAGGAATAGCAGTCAGACCATCAACAAAACTGACAATAGACTTAATGTAAAAAGGAGGCTGTACAGTACAAGGACTGCTAACCATAATTCTATAAGGAAAAGATTTTAATGAGATGGAATAAGATTCTGCAACAGGGAATCCTGAAGTAGGTATTTTCAAGACTAGTAGGCAGATTTTCACAAAAGCCTACACATTCTTTGATCCACCTGCTAAGGCTAGTTAGAGAACAGTTATAAGCCCTTACTCAGATTTAGCTGAGTTGCCAACAGCAGTTACACTTATATTAGAGCTTTTGTGCATGTTCCTTACATTCCATATCAGCAAAAATGGTGAGTGGCTTTTTTGAAGTCTTTGTTTTCCCAATGTCTCTTAAAAAAGTTAATTTATATTGCCTTTACCTTCAGGGAAAGAAGCAATTGTAGGAGATACAAAAACAAAAACATTTATTTTGCCTTATATCATGGTTCACCTCAAGGCTAGAATAGCCAAGAACGAACTAATAAAACAAGAATGGAAGGATGAAGTCACGGGAAGAGATGATAGCTATTTATGCTGCCTCTGACCTTTTAAATATGGTCTTAGAACCTGGCCCTAAATTTATTCCCATAGAAACAATATGTGAAATTTATATGCAGACTTTTTCAGTGTTGTACTTAGTCTACAATTTGTTTTGTCTCTGGCAAGTTCACTATTTGTTAATTCATGTAATCTCTTGTTGTGTGTAGGTATACATGTCTTGTTACTGGCTTAGACCTTTTCCATTCCTCTTTTGAGTTTTTATATTTATTTAGATATTTTTTGAAAACTCCTACTGTTCATAATAAAGAAATCGTTCTAGTTTTCTGTTCTCTGTCTGTTAACCTGTTGGCTGTACTTGTTTACTGCCCATTTCTCATAATGAGCCAAGCACAAGTTTCTATTGAAGTCTTGTAAAACACAAAATAATACACAGTTCAGAATAGATGCATCATTAGCACAAACCTGCTAGGAAAGAAATACATGCAAGATATTGGCATATCTGTTAAGGTTCACAGTGCTTTGGTAATGCTTTTATTTGACCAGTTCCTATGTATCTTTGCATACCTTTTCTGTTTATTTGCTGTCTTGTCTAGGTGTGACTAACCAGGATGAATTAATGTTCTGCAGTGCTGAAAGTAGTCCACTGTTTTCCTTGTCTGCTTCCAGCTTCTTACCCATTACAGAAACAGCTTCTCAGTACTTTACATCAGACTCTGTGAAACACAATGTGCAAAGGCGCAGTATAAAAAAAATAGCAGCTTTTTACAGAGGAACTTCTTACAAAACTACAGGTACACCTTTCATTTAGAACACTGGATGTTAGACCTTGATTTCATATTCTGGGAATCCTTCTTGCTTGACTTCCATTTTAATGAGAAAAGCTGACATTACTGCAGCCAGTCCTGTTTAATAAATTTATCAATGACATGGAAGAGAGGATCAGGTGCACTCTCTGTCAGTTTGCAGATGACACAGAATTGGGCAGGAATGTTGATTTGCTGGATGGTAGGAAGAACTACAGAGGGATCTAGACAGGCTGGGGTCAATTGCATGACATTCAGTGAGGCAAAGCACTGGGTCCTGCAATTCAGTCAAAACAACCCTCTGCAGCATGTGGGAAAGAGTGGCTGGAAAGTTGCCCACAAGAAAAGTACCTGGAGGGGCTGGTGGAGAGCTGCTGAACATGAGTAACACTGCCCAGGTGGCCAAGAAGGCCAATGGAATCCTGGCCTGTACCAGCAACAGTGTGGCCAGCAGGACTTAGCAGAGCACATTTGAGGTGTCAATGCTTCACCTCAGTGCTGTGGTCAGTTCTGGGCCCCTGACCAAAAGATGAATATTGAGGTGCAGAGAAGGGTAACAAAGGTGAGGAAGGGTGTGGAGCACAAGCGTTAAGAGCAGCTGAGGGAGCTGCTGCTGTTTAGCTTGGAAAAAAAAAGGAGAAAGGAGACTCAGAGGAAAAATAGCCTCAAATTGTGCCAGGGGAGATTTAGATTGGATATCAGGAAAAATCATCTTCCAGCAAGAGTATGTACCTTTTTTGCTGCAGCACTTCCCCTTGGTTTCTGTGATCTGTGATTCCAGAAGACTGATCTCATGAGTAATGATTGAGGGAAAGAAAGCATTCAGGACTTTCACCTTTTCCTTGGAGAAAATATGCATGTTAGGTATCCAGTCTTGATGTCAATGACACAACATAAAAATATATAAGAAGAAACAGAAGTTGGGCTTTAAAGCACCGTATTTCCAGTAGATTAGAAATTCACTGCCAGCAATGTGAAAAAAACCCAAAATCCCCCAAACATATATCTACAGAAAATCTATGCATGAAATACATAAAGCTATGGAAAAAGAGTGTTTTAGGGGTCAGAATACCCCTAACAGTGTCTGTTTAATTTGCTGAAACAAATGATTAAAACACGCAGAGGGACTGAGCTCTGAGCAATATATATGCACACTTAGATTCACAGTCTTGACTGAGGCATTGAAAAAAAATATACCTTAACTTACTCAAAATAATCTTCTTAATAAAAGCTGCAGATGTTTCCAAGAGGTCTGTGCTATTATGAAACAAAACATGCTTTCACATTCTCTAAAATTCTCTATAACATGTATGATTCAATATTTGGGTGTTTCCTAGATAAATTAGACAGATAAAAAATTCTACTAGTGGACTTCACAGACCTAAGCCATTTTTCTTCCCATCTATATTCCTGTGGAATAGGAATTCAACACTGCTTTTAATTTTTGTTTTTGTGGTATAGATACTGCAAAAATAAACAATTTTCATCAAATATTTCCATGCACATGAAAACACATGCACATACACAGACATACACAAAAGATCTTCCAGCTGAACTGGAAATGCTACAATTATCTGAATCTCTTAAAAAAAAATCTCTTAGCTATCTTTCCCTCTGGATGTTATGTTTTTGTAGATTTATTTTATAAGTTACATTGCTTCAAACAAGCAGTGTAGGTTATACAAGTGGATTTGACACACAGGATCATGAAGATCTCTAAGATGAAGCTGACACCTGAGCTGACAATAAAAGTGGACTTGATAAACATGACTGACAATGAAAAACACTTGTACTGATTAATTTCAATGAGGAGACAAGCAATAGAGGCTCTTTAAAGCTTTCACGCCCAGCTTCAAATAGAGCACGTGCAAGAAGACATGATTCTCCTCTGGCTCTGTCCTCATCATGAGTAAGGTATTAAGTTTACTAATTAGTTTATCTAAGAACTGTGATATTATACTGCTGGATCTGCATGATTCAGGGGCAAAAATATCCTTTAGAAGCCATAATTTTTTTTTTTTTAAATTAGCATTCATATGAGCACATTTTTAGATGTATTGTAAACTACTAGGAAAAAGCCCACAAAAGCTCACATGCACTTTTCAACTACTGTGGAATGAATCAGAAATCTGTAGGATTTAATCTGAAGGATAAAAGGGTAAGAGAATGGAAAGAACTCTATGAAAACCTAAATACCCTGGATATCTCACAGCAACATAAAGAAAAACAGCAGACACCTAATTGCCATCTTCACTCATACAGTAAAAGAGGTCTACTATAAAAATTACATGTAATCAATATGAAAGCAGCTATAAACAGAACTACACATGGCACCCTGCAATTTAATTCTGTCCCTACTACTGCTGGGTTCCACTTTTATATTTATAGTATGCATAATGAATGCATACATTTTAGAAGTGATCCAGACAGGGAAAAATCTCTTTCCTTTTCGACATATTCAGAATCAACTACTTGTTTTTCTTATATCCAGGTTAAAATATATTTGGGTTGTGGCTGAGCTGAGGAAGAATTGAGTTTGGTTGGTGTAGCAAAAAAGCTATGTGAAGGAGAACATTTCATTAAATAAAATAGTGTGTGTGTATATATATGTGTATATATATAATCTTCTAAACATAATCAAAAAGTAAAATCAAGAAAATAATAAACACATTTGCACCTTTAGCAAATGCAAAATAATTAACAATTGAGTATATATTGTTTCCAGATGTACAGGTATTTGTCTGTCAATCACTTAAAAATCTGCCTTCTGGCTTTCTTTAATAATAACTTTAAAAACATTTACCATTTAAATATAAGACACATAATTTAATGGATAGTATAATATGTGCTGAAAAATAATTTCCCAGCTGTTTGTGATTTTGGACAGTTTATGCAATTCAACCTTAATTTTGTTTGAACACTTGAGTCTTGGGATTTATTTTCTGTCTTGTACCATTGTGATGGGTGAATTCATCCTCTGCATTCAGATTTATGCTCTTCTTTAGTGAAAAAAAAATCTAATAACAATTCTATGCAGCTGAATAAGAATTTCAAATACAAACTCAGTGACTCATTTTTAACTAATTATGTAAAATAAAAATTTAAAGAAAATAGAGATGGATAGTAACATGAAACCTATCTATAACTAAGTCAAAAGATTTTTCTATTATTATAACAAAGGCATAACAACACTGTAACACTGTTGTCATGCCTGGGATGCACAAAAAACGGTGAGACCAGCAGTTCAAAGGAAGTAAGCAGGTCTCTACTCTGCTCCTATAAGACTCTACCTTGAGTATCATATCCAGCCCCTGAGTCCTCAGTACAGGAAAGGCCTTTTGGAACTCTTGGAGTGTGTCTAGAGGAGTACCACACGAATGATCAGAGGATGGGAACAGCTCTACTATGTGAAGAGGCTGAGACAGTTGGGGGTGTTCAGCCTGGAGAAGAGGTTTCAGGGAGATGTCATTGCAGCCTTTCAATATTTAAATGGTGCCTGTAAGAAACACAGGGACAGACTTTTTTAGCAGCATCTGTAGCCAAGGGATAATGGTTTAAACTAAAAGAAAATAGATTCAGATTAGATGTAAGAAAAAAATTAAAATGAGAGAGGTAGAACACTGGAACAGTTTTCCCAGAGAGATGGTAGATGTCCCTTCCCTGGAATCATTCAGGATGGACAGGGCTTTTGAGCAACCTGATCTAGTTGAAGATGTCCCTGCAAGGACATAGGACTAGATGATTTTTAAAGGTCCCTTGCAATCCAAACTAGTCCTTGATTGTATGATGCTATTGTTACTACTTACTGATAATAATAGGTTTAGAATGGATGTGTTACCTTCATTAAAATTAGTTGCCAGAATCTTTGCTAGCAGGAAAACCATGAAGAAGCGAACATTTTGTAAATACGCAAAAATATTTCTGCATGTTTAAGAGGGAAGAGTGCATGTCAAACTGAGAGAAGAGATTCTTTTGCTTTGCAGTCTGTGTCAACAATCAGACCCAAGGTCTTTGAATGGGTCTTCAAATGCATAGAGTGTGCAGAAGACCAAACCAACACCATACACATCAGATCTACCTCTGTGTGTTGAGTCATTGTCTCTATTTGTGCTGCAACTCTGAAATCTGTCCTTGCAAGAGTCTGAATGTGGCAGATATGCTCATGTTATTTTCCATCTGTATAGAAACACTTCACATAGAGACTGAACTGCCCATGTTGCCATGGATCCTGGGGTCACCTTGGAAAAGCATATGTTTTTCTTTGTTGTTGGAAACTACTGAATATTCTCCTGTTCAGACTCTATAGCATTCTTTTCCATGCCTCATCTACTGCTCTGATATAGTTGCCATTATAACAGAGCAAGTACTTTGTATTCACAACATTATTATTCAATAACCTTTCTTTTCTGCTGACAGATTGCCTGCTGTCCTTGTGTTTGACCTCTAAAGTAAAGTAATTCTACCTAGAAGACCTTTCTTTTATTTCAATATTTGTAAAACATCATCCTCTCTTGCAAAATGATCCATAGAATCATAGAAAGGTTTGGGTTGGAAGAGACACTTTAAAGGTCACAGAGTTCCAACCCTTCTACCATGTCTGGAAAACTTTCCACTAGACCAGGTTGCTCAGTGCCCCATCCAGTATGATCTGGAGCACTCCTAGAAATGGGGCATCCACAGCTTCTCTGGGCAACCTGTTACAGTATCTCACAACTTTCACAGTGAAGAAATTTCATAAAAATCGTTCTTATAGAACCACCTCCACTGTTGCTGAGGGATGATTTATTCAAATTCAAAGTTTATAAGATCTGCCATTGATTTGCTCCATAACCTCAGATTTTTCTGTGATTTAAGTGGCTCAGTTTACTTTGGATTGATATTATCTTATTCAGTGTGATTCTTCTGAAGACTTAGTATGAGCGTTGTTCATGATATGAAAAAAAAATCCTACATGAATGCATATGACCATGTTTAGATGCTTTGCGTCAGACTGCTGCTCGTTAATGTTGCCTGTAAGCAAGAATGAGTGACATAAACTGTATTTGACAAAAATGTCTTCAGCAATTGCTAGAAGTAGTGCTATGAGTGTACTAAAAATAATGACACTGTCATTATATTCAGGCTGACAGGCTCTGCTAAGAGGCAAGGAATGTTAACTTAGGCTTAGATCTGTTAAAATATTGTATTCTGGACATGGCTTCCTATGTTTGGCTGCTTTGTTGTGCCAGCAGGACGAACATCTGATGATCTGCAGCAGCTAAAGCCTGTGATCTCAAATATATTGACCTACTCTTGCTAATATTGTTTATTTGGCTACTAGAATCAAGCTGATATATGCCGATTTGGTTTAGAGGACTTAAAAAACACTATATAACAACATGCATCTATCCAGAATCGTCCATACACAACTGTCCAAATTTTAATCATACAATAGTCTTCCAGATTGAAGGGAATAATTTTTTAAAGCTTTTTTCAAGTCCTCGGTTTACAGTTTTATTTTTGTATTAAAAATATAATATATTTCATATTAGGCAGTTTAATTATGTCAGACAATATAAGCTTCTGAAGAGATTTTACCTTATCAGAATTCTTCATCCAGTTTGATATTTGAAATAGAATTTTTTTTTCTGTACTTAAGAAAAGTTGTATTTAATTGACTAATCAACAGCAAAACCAAAACCAAGTCCTTTTTTGAAAAGATTTTATATTCAAATTGCTTAATTTTTGCTTCTGCTTTCAAATATACAAATAGACCAAAAATACTGAGAAAAGGCAATGGTTTATTCTCCTCAGAAACTCCATTTGAATATAAAATGTTCTTTTCAGCAACTCCAATAAATATTTGTAAGAAATATACATATATTTTAGGTACTGCAATAAAACTATATATTCTGAGCACGTCACCATGATCAATCATTTCTTTTCTAATTTCTACTGAAAAGTTGTCTGGGAAGCATAAACTTCTTAACTGTGTTTTGGCACATTTATTCTACAATTTTTTAGTATTTTCAGACAAAATACTTTCCTCACTATATCATCTGAACTCCACTAATACTCAAATAATTCTTTCTTTCTTCTAAAACTTTAGCAGAGTTTTTGACATTTCCTTATTCATTTTTCTAGGATCCATTCTACGAATACTAAGAATTCAATTTATGTCTAAAACAATCTCATTAGATAAAGCTACAGCTTCAGCATTTACCCATGAAAGATCATCTTCACTATAAAAGATATGTTTATATTTTATTTCTTCTTTGATAGTTCCACTCCTTCTTTTTGGGTTCTTGCAAAACAAATTTTTTTCTTAGAGATATTATTTGTGACTGTTTAGGTGTGGTTTTGCTGCCAGACCTCTATCTGTTTAATTTTCTTTTTCTTCTGGTTGTGTGATGAAGAGTTGATATAATTTTGTATCTTAGAAAAAACCAAAATATTTTCACAAACTTTAAACCAGGTTCTTAATAGCCTTTGCCTCAGTTTTGGGTCTCAAATTACTATTATAACACTGTTTACTGAGATTGTAAATACTTTCCAAACAGCTCTCACTGGAATCAAGACTTCTTTTAATTCTCTTTTTTGAGTTTCTTACATTAGAATGATGAAATATATACCCCAATTCTTTCAAAGATCTAAATTTCCTTAAGTATCTTAATTTGTTTTGCACTCTTCTAAACAGCTATGAATGTAATGTAATTGCCTATGTTGGAGATTTTATCTGAGTCCCTTATTTGAACCTTTTATCTCTTTCCTATAGATTCACTTCTCATTCTCTCTCTGCTGCTGATACTTTGTAGTGCCAAATTTAGTTCTCATTTACAAATTACAATTATATTAAATCCTTAAGATGATAAAGGAATAAGAATTTTTTTCTTTTCCTCACTTAACAATATGAGTTTAGCTTTAAATGGACTAAGATGCTACAGAGGTTGTTTTTCTAATTTGAATAGTCTATTATGCACATTATCTTCACATTTTTCTACTCTACAATGTTTTTAAACTTTTCATCAGAATAGATCGCATGAATTTTTAAAATAATAATAATAATATCTATTTAAGGCTATACCATAATCCAAAAATATGACAAGCAAGTGCAGTACTATATTTAAAAAATAGATTTTCACATGAGATTTATGAGAATCAGTGAAATAGTAGAGCTTTAAGTTATTGTTTCTTCAAGTGTGATCAAGATGATTGACCGCTCCTTATTGGTCTGCAGTTTTGAATGTGATAGAGAAGAGAAAAAAGTTGATCATTAGAAGAGTGGAACAAAAATGAAACTCTGGAGAGAAAGGGCTAAAAATTAGACAATGACGGAAATCAGGACAACAGTAAAATAATTTCACTTGAAAGTTTCTTTTAAATGATGAGAAATGCTGCAGTGTAAACCTTAACAAAGGAAAAAATTCTTTCCTCCAATCTGCCTGCAGTTCTTAATGGTATATTCTCCAGCTACCCTGTATACAGGGCTCCCACTGATATTAATAAATGCTCTTTTCATAGAACTATTGCAGAACATGAATAGAAATCAAGAACATGAAAATTGGGCTGTATAGAAGGGCTTCTTGATATTCAGAGGGAGCCTCCTGTGTTTCAGTTTCTGCCTCTTGTCCTGTCACTGGGCACCACCAAAGAGATCCCAGGTCCATCCTGTTTACACTCCCTCTTCAGATATTTATATACATTGATCTTTTTCCCCCCAGCCCTCTCTTTTCCAGGGTGAACAGTCACAGCTTTAAAATACCATTTTAAGATATCAAATTAAGGAGTGTTATTAAGGAATTTATAGAACATTAGGCAAATGACTTTTATGATTTATTTAATTTGAAACTAATGTTGGTCTCAATTTAAAAAAATGTATGATATGTTAGTTGACAAAATAATTGCATTTATACATGTGTGGTGTATTGCATATATTTAGATCTGAATGAATTCATAGAGTTACTATTAAAATATAACTTCATCTTAAAAGGTAAAACAGATTAAATATTTGATTGATTATTTTTAAGGTATTTCAGTAAACAATCTGCATGATCCCTAGCATTTCATATATGATACGAAGTACTCAGTAATAACAGTGAAATGGAAATATGTATATGCAATTTCTTTCAAAGAGCAGATAATTTAAGAAGTTATAGTAAAAAAGGTAAAATTGGACATTTGGTAGACAAAAGGGAAGAGGAAAGAAGGAATTTTTAAAATTCAGACTTCCTTAATCTAAACTGTCTTTGATTCTAGAATCAAAGTAAGTGAGTAAGTGAGTAAGATGCTTTTTTTGTTGTTTGTTTGGTTTTTTTAAATCTAAACTAGGATAAAAAACAATAAACAGAGATTATAAAGAATCAAAAGGAATTTCTGCTCAGAGAAAGCAAATAGCTTATTACGAAGGATAGTAATTAGTGAAAAGCCTTCAACTTCTCATCTAACTTCAGACACAGGAGGTCTGCTTGTCTCTCTGATGTATTGACACAAGGATTTATTTATAATCAATACAGAGTAGCAGAAATTTTTAAGCTGTGATTTATCTCATCTTAAGTAGATATCTTAATTCAGAAGAATCCCACATTACAACTGTCTGTTTTGTTTCATTAACTATAAACAAAAGCTGACAACAACTAGCTATGCTGAAGACTTCTCCCTTTATTGGATAAACCTCGCTCTCAATTCAGTAGGTCTTGGATTTCTGGAAGCAAAAATAAAGGGTGTTTATAATTGCTTGATGAAATATATCAATGCTCCAAATTAGTCCAAAATAACTCATGAGGGGAAGGGATGCTTATTAACCTGAACAGGAGTGATTCCATTCACTCTAGGACTGATCCTGCAAATTTCCCACTAAGACAAATGGATTTGGGAATATTGAGCTGATCAGTTTGTATTTAAGTATTAATCGTAACTGAAGTCCTTGGTGCAATAAACTTTCAGTGGAAAACAATAATAAAAAGCAGTAATTTATTATCCTCAAGTTTTTGAATGCAATAACTTTAAAATAATTCAACAGTTAAACAGACATACACACTGTCCTTCACATGCACCCCCTTTCACACACACCCAGGCATGCACAGGGATCAGCATAGCAGATGACTAACACCTTGGAAAAGTCTGAAATGCTAAATACCTCTCTTCCTGTGCAAAATAGCTGGTACAATCATGAGAAAATTATTTTTAATATCTATATCATATTTAAAGCACAGAGGTTAAAAAAATTTTATTTGCAGAATATCGTCATTTAATTTGTTTAATTAAAATTACTTATTTCTCACATATTGTATTTCTGTGAATATTTTCTTGTAAAAATAGAATAAAAATGGATATATTTTCAGAGTAAAACATTGGTTTATATAATTTTAAACCATAATAATATTGAAAAAATTATTTATCCCTCACTAAGGTAGAATAAGTATTTAAATCACAGACCATTTACAATTAAATACTTTAGATTCTTAAGATCAAAAAAATTTGATCTTCATTGCTTATTCATTGTAAACAGTAATTTTCAGTGAATGGAAATTATGTGTGGTATATCCACACATCAATATTAGTTAAAACACCAGTATGACTAATGGCCAAGTTGAACTGCAGTAAATAATTCCCTGGATTATGTTTTGCCTTCTGTGTCACTTCTTGAAATCCTAACATGATAAAGTGCTGGAATACAGTTTTCCCTTTTGATAATGTCTCATGTTGAAACCCATCCCATCTATTTTATGTTGCCATTCTTATGTATTTTAAAACTTAATATCTTCTGCACAGTTTTCATTAACTTTTCTGTTACAGTAGAGAAAATCATAAATAAATGCAATTTTGTACAACTTTGAATTTACACCAACAGCGGAGAGAACACTTGCCCCTATACTAAAATCTGAGTTTCTTCTATATTCAAACTTTGTTTCACTATCACCAAGAGTCTAATTTTTTGCTGCTCAAAGCTCTGTCCAACCTGACCTTGAACACTTTCAGCGATGGGACATCCACAATTTCTCTGGGCAACCTGTTCCAGCGTTCCACCACCTCCACAGTAAAGAATTTCCTCCTTTTATCTAATATATGTCAGAAATAATAAATCAAGGCTTAAAAAATTTGAGGAAAGATTTGAAATTATTTTGATTTGAAATACATTTTATATTAATAATAACTTACACCCGACTAAAATATGTTGATGGGCATTTGAGCTTGACACTTTTTGAAAAGTGCGTGGAACTTTAATTTAAAACCTGTAAAATTACAGACTTCTTACAATTTCCATTTTCCTCTAATATTTAAAGTTGCATATGTCAAATATCTGTGCTTCATACAAATCTCTCAGACACTCTCAAAAAAAGTTTTTATTTCAGACTAAAATACAGTTTTTATAGAACACTAGTACTAGTGAAGATTTTTCAGGGAATGGGGGAACACCTTCTCATTGGATTTGTGTGCACAATACATTTTATCCAAACTGGATTTGTCATTTTTACTGCACCAGGCCTCAAGATTCTGTGAAAAGTACCCCTTGGACCTTGAACATCTCTCATGTGAAACAGATGAGAGGTGATGAAGAAGCTGAGGGAGAAAACAAAGAGCATATGGCCCAGTACAGACTCCAGAAGGTACTTTTTCATGTGATCCAGAGCCTGAAAAATTGTTCAGCATCATTTAAAGGCTGTGTTTGACAAACAGGGCTGAAACGGATCTTCCAAATATCTTGTAGATCAAAATCCCTTTAAGCAATTTACCCTGGCCGGTCACCTTGCTACTGATTATTCACTCTCCATGCCAGCTGATCAGGCCTAACAATGTGCAGTGGTTTCAGTGAAAGCGGACAGAAACACCAAGTAATTGCAGCGGTTTTGGGTCATCAAACTGAGTTTCCTGGCCAATGCACCAATTAAATGTAGCAGGTTTAGTGCTGGCCAAACACCAGTGCACCCACTAGAATTATTTACTCCTTTTCAGCTGTGTGATAAGGACTAGGAGGAGACCAAAGCAGGCTTAAAACTTTAAAGGGTATAAAGAAAACTTTATTAACAGAACTAAAATAAGAGTAATAAAAATCAGAATAGGCCTTCAGAATGCTTCTCCTCCCCTCACTTCCTCTTTTCTTTCCCACTGACAACATAAAGCGACAAAATTTGCGGCTTTCAATCAGTTTATCACTTCTAAAATAGTCTCTCTTCAGTTCACTTAGGGAGTGGAGTCTGTCTTGCTATGGCATGGGAACTTCTCTACAAGAAACCATTCTCTCATGGCTTCTAAATCACAGCGAATCAGCCGCCTGAGAGGTGGAAATATGTTTGTCTTGTGAAGTCCCTCCCCTCGACTTACAGCTTTCCCCCACAGCTGTTTTCTAGGGCTCAATCTATGGCTAATGGGGCAGTCTTTTAAGAAGGAGCTGTTCAGAAGCAAGAGTTCTCTTCATCTGAGATCATCTCTGGGAACTGGGGTCTTCTTCTTCCCTGGGGGCAAAGGGTCTTGATCACTCTTATCTCTCTCTGTTTAAGCTCCTCATTGGATCATATCTACTTCAACTTCTTCTTGATTCATCATGAGTGCCTTTGCTCATGTCTAGTTTGAGTGCTCTACCCTCACATGCTTTTCATGAATTACAGGTATATTCTAGTCCACCACCATGACCTTACAAAAGCATTTCAGCTCCCAGGTTTGAAGCATCCTCTCTTTATCCTGTCTCTGGACTTCGGCTCTTCCTTCTTCACTGACATTGGTGTCTCTATATTGCTTTCTTCACATGTTCTCATTTTTCCTCTCCTCTGCCTCTCGCTGTTGATCATGCGATCCCTGCCAGGCACCAGCTGGAGCTGTTCACTGGGGAGGATTTTCAGCAGCCGAGCTGGATGGGGGCTGTGGCAGGATCTCAGGAGCCAGGCTAGGGCTCAGCAGCAGTACTCTGTGGGCCGATGGCTTCCCCTCTCCCTGCCTGGTGGTTGCTCCCAAAACTCAGTGGTGGCTGAATTTCAGACATACCATGGCGTAGACTGACCTGGCCCGGCCAGAGTCCAGTTACCTATTCAAAGGCGGGAATCAAGAGTTTTCCTGGGTTTTGTTAATTTCTAAACATGATCTCGCAGAAGTGTGTTCAGCTTTCTTAAGTGGTTTAACAAGGTGTCAATATTCAAAATTAGCCAGGTGATTGGTTTGGAAGCTGCCATTGTCCCCACAGGGAACCACTTTTGCAGCTTGTGACTTCCTCCCCAACTAAAAACCAAGCTATGCTAAACCATGACATAATGCTGTTGCAAAAGTATTGTGAAGAAGGTAGGCACATTTTCAGAGATGAAGGGAAAAATCCTTTTGGATGATGATTCCTCAAGAAAGTGTAGCAAGTTGTGTACCCGTACCTACTGTGCAATATCTAAGCTGGTGAATTCACCGTCTGTCAGCATCACTTTAGAAAACAAATGTTTGATCCATAAAAAATATTTCATATGTCCTGTCTATCTGCTTCATTTCAGTCAATTGAATAGGCTATGTTCCATGATCATATGTTTCTTTAAACTGTGATGATTCTTTATTTTTTTCTGAATCAGCTTCTTTCTATCCACAATATTCAGATGTCCATGGTAGGAATGTAATTGTTTTGTGCTCACTGAGTCAAAAAATGTCATTCTTGTTATCTTTTTATTAAATTACTCACATGTAACATCAGTCTGAGATCTGAAAAACAAACTTAATTTGCTGTTTGCCAAGTATCATCTATGTGATACCAATTCTACTTGATAAATCACACCCACACATTGCCATACGATACTACTAGTAACGTCTTCACAACCTTTTCTCCAATATTAGTTATTTTGGTGAAGTGAATGATTAGAACATAAGCACGGGCATTTGTTCAAGATGTTCCAGAAAGAGCTGCAATCTGTTCGCTTCTTCACTGCCCATGTTAACACTGTGCTGTAAAAAAAGAAAGATTACTAGGAAGAGTGTTACTTTTAGTCTAAATTTGTAAATGATATTCAGAATACCCTGTTAAATGAGAAGATGCTATTTTAAAATATGGCATCTTAAGGGAAAAACTCAGCTTTAAAGAGGTTTTGAGATGGCTGTTTCTGGGGGGGGGATGGGGGAAGGAAATTGGAGGCATCTAAGGTCCTTAGCCATCTAATTTTGAAGATTGAGAGGACAATAAATGCAACTCATTTCAAGATGGAGTTATATATGCTTCTGGTTGGGATTACTGGACATAATTTCTTGTATGGTCAAGGGACTGCAGTGAGCTCTCCAATACTTTCCTTCCCTGAATTTCATCTGCATTTGCTCCTATATCCAGAGTTCCCATTTATTAGTGATGATGATAATAAAGTGATGCACTCCATCTACACATTAGAATATTCAACTAGAGCATGTGTCTCATACTTTCTAGTTAAATTTGGCTGGAACTGAATCAGTATTTACATTTGCTTATATTACAATACTCATATTTTGACAAGTTTTCTTTAGGCAATCTCTAAGCAGCAATAGCAAATAGTAAGTACAAGTTGCAGCAGGGAAAGCCTTGTGAAAAAATAGCTACACTCTTCTGCATTCTTAAGTTTCCTGCAGTTAAATACATGCCAAAAGGCTTTTCACATTACTACTTCTCTTTTGTAGAAATATTTGATATAATCCTACCTTTGATAAAATTACTAAATGGGCTACTTTTCCATGAGGCACAAAATTTTCCTTTTAATAGTATGTTTTTAATAAGTTGGAAACAATAACTTGTGCACTAGTCATGTGGAATGTACTCCTACTTCTTAACAAGTTTCACAACCTAATTTAGAAAATATTCACTCTGTGTGACTTAAAAACAAGAATTCTAGGCATCTTCATTCTACTGATGTAATTTTTTCCTACCATGCTGTTATTTTTTATGTTACATTTATTTTTACCAATAGAAATATTTTTCCATGACAGCTATGGAAAATACCTATGTTTACTCAATATTGCAGCATCAGTACATTGTTTATAATTATTTCAACATGGTCCCAAATGTATCTGACAGCTAGGCAGCAGAAGTTAGCAACAGTGAATGGGAATAACTTCTGAACAATTTCAGTAGATTTCCCAGGAAGGGCTTGCTTTCTGCCACTGCAAATTTTCCCAGAGATATTGTCTGGTTAACAGGTGCACAAAAAGAGTCATTTTGCACAAACCTTGTGGCAAGTTCTGTCGCAACTTTACTAGTGAGTACAAAGAGGATAAAGTGCTGCTTCAAACTCCTCTGATCACTTTCTGTATCAAGAGGGGGGTGACGCAAGAAATAAGTTTTTGATCTCTCTTCAGAACACACTGCACACCATCACTTCATGCATGTTTTTCTGGGACTCATGACATCTAAAGACTAAGAGGCTCTCTTGCTTGCTAAAGTGTGTTCAGCAAAAAAATTTGTCCCATTAGCAAATTTTAACATGACTACAACAGAGTCAATTCAAATGCTCGTAGGACAATACTCTACCCCAGCAGTAACGTGACATCATTAGAAGAAGACTGTGTAAAAACACTTGAACAAAGTAATCAGAGGGGAGAATATAATTAAGAAGAACTGCATATTGTTCTGGAAAAAACTCCAGCAACAGTCTTACAGACATTGGTTGCTGCTATCAGTTTTAATAGTGGGGTGTTTTAAAAAATTTTGTATAGGATAAAAATATTATTGCACCTTTATATTTTCTTAATATGGTATAATTGTACAAGTGGCCTTTTTAACTACACATGCTAGAGCACACTGTAAAAGTAATTAGCTATAAATAGAAATTCAAAGGTTTATAGCTATTTAGAATAAAGTAAGGTGAAAGAAGAAGAAAGAAAACAGCAATTTTCTTCTGGTGAAAAAAAAATGGAGGAAATTGTAGAGCGCAGGCATATGATTTCACTTACGGAAAAACTTAGTAGGTTTGCCATGGCCAATGGTTTTCATTAAGAAGGAAGAAACTCCTTTTGGAAAAAAGCTTCAAATTGACTTCACATGAATGTTATGATGTTTAATTTCACCAGTCATTAACAGAAATTCTCATCACTTGATATGGAAATCATGATGGTAACAGAGACAAGGGTATCTGGGCCATGCATCAGGAACATAAAAAAGCATTAGAATGCAGGTAAGACAGTGCCCCTGTATTAGTGAGAAGAGAATGAAACATGGACATTTTCCTTTAAGAGTCTTCAGAGTTAACAGCAGATCAATTTTTTTTTATGTGAAGTATTTATGAATATAATTAACTTTTGAAATAACATTGTTTTCAAAAACATGTTTACAGTATCTCTTACAATGATACACAGTTATTATAAAAAGAAGAATAAAAGCATTTTTTCAAACTTTTGTGCGCTCTAAAAAAAACTACAATAAAAATAGTATTTTCTCATGCTGGAAATTATGTTAATTACAAAAATACCTTGTAGTTCACTTGGCACTGTAGTCTCTTGTTTACCATAGCTTTTTATTCATCTAACAAGTTTCACATTGACTATTTTTCAGTCTTAATTAATGGTGCCTTTGTACTTATGCAGCATCCATGAAGAATTTCTTGGGTTTTATTTTGTACTCAATCCTAAATGGCAGGTTCTGTATTCTGCCATCTGTCTAGCTTTCCCATTTGATGCAACTTCTGAGAGGTATTTTCAGAATTGAGGACAACCTGCAAGAATGATGTTAAACACATGCATTTTACTCCTTGGTTAATGCAAAACTATTTTTTCTTTACAGCACAATAATAATATGAAAATAATGATGGTAGATTTGATTCTCATAATAATACAAAGAGGGTTATTATCATCATTAGAAAGCAAGCAAGTTATATTTATTGCACATGCAGTACAACCACTAATGCAAATTACCCTGTAAATTCAAGATGAATCTGTATCATAGGAGTGGATTCAATATTTCTATTGATATTTTGCTTAAACCAGAAAATTAATTATTTTGACAGCCAGCTCATAATTGCAACCCAGCTTTCAACTACGACTTTCAAACAGTTGAAACATGTCTGTTTATGAAACTACACAGTACAGTACACAATACCAGATCAGGTCTTACATATTAAAAACAAAAAGGAAAAAAATCAAACAACAGATTTGTTCAATCTGCAAGCCCTCAATAATGCACAGGTCAAGTGCCTCCAGGAAACTAGGCTTGTGGCAGGCACAAACTTTCTCCGTTTGCACCAGCAGAAGCAGCTGCTATCTTTATAGGATGCAATCTTGCTTACATCAACCTTCAGAGCAATCTTCTTCACCCCTGCCCAATACACCTTCTGCTCTATTCCTTGGACTTCATATTTGTATTTCCCCAAAGTTCAGAAAACTGAGTCAAAGTTGAGGTAATAGATTTCTGAGACTTAAAAATGCTGTTATTTTAGAAAATTTCATCCTGTCTAAGCATACTGTAACTTTCTGAAGTGAAATATGTAGAGTATGTCACCTGTATTTTGCATGTTATTTCTCCTTCACATTCAAACTTCTCATAGACCCCTGTGATGCTTTACTGCAAAAACATATGGCTGAAAAGAGTGGTTACAGGAAGTTAGAATACTATGTAAACAATCTAACAATAGAGCCTTGAATTTCTGGATATAATTACACCATTTAAAGTCAAAATGTAATATTTGAAATAGTTTCATATAATAGTGAGTGTGTGGAAGAGAGAGTCCAGAGAGGCATTTTTTTGAAAAAGTTCCAGGAAAAAAATACTCTTAACTTGGAAGTATAGCTTTAAATAATTTTATACATGATAATCACTGATTTCACTACTTAATAATACGATCTACAAAAATGAATTGGAAAACAGGGAATAAATTCAGAAAAAGATTCAATCTATAAAAGATGTCAATTTTCTCTTTCAGTTTAAAACTTTCGTTCTATAAAATAAAAATATTAGGTAACTAAATGGTCACACATTATTTTAAAAAGCAACTGGACATTAAAAAATATATAACTTTCTGAAAAACTTTATTTCACTGCTTCCCAATACTGATTCAGTCCACTTAAACCCAGCTATATTTCAGTGAAATATATGCTCAATGAAACTGTCCGCTCAAGGCATATAGTTTACAAATAATCTGCAGGAAAAACTAGATATATTTGAAGATATTTTTCAGTAAACAGCACTTAAGTTATTTGTATGAACACACAGATGAGATTTCTGCTGTCTTCTTCAAGCCACTTCCTCCAGAGACCTCTCCAATAAATCTCTCTATTTTTACTTTTCTGGTGATCCCCAGTCACCAGTGGATTGTCCAACTGCATGCAATTACTGTATGCTGTAGCTGCACACTGGAGGGATCTGTGTGCAGCATCATGTGAGCCATATTAATGTCACCCTACTGGTATAAACTGAGCTACCTCAGCTGGCTGACAGCTGGACCTTAAGGGACAAGATTGTGCACTGATTTTGTAATAAAAATTAGGTACTAAGAAGGAGGCTGGAGAATGTAAGTATTTCTGCCTCCAGCTTAAGCAACACTCAATCTTGGTCTTTATCTGGAAAAATATGTGAATTAACCCATCTGGCACTTATAGGCCAAAAATGTGACTAGTACACTAAGAACTATCAAAAGAGTGAAAATTGCCATCACTAACTTATAAAAAAGATTCATTTGAAAATGCTAGGAAGAAGGATTAATCATGCAAATATCCTACCCTGAGTATCATTCAGTTTATTTATACAGGTTTCTTATTATATTCCCATCTAATGCATTGGACAGGAATGCTTGTGATGACACAAACACTTGCAAAGCTTACCAGATAAACCCTGTGTTCTCTCAAAACAGCAAAATATTTATTTATGATTGGATTTGCTAATTACGTTTGGACTTAATGTTCTTAAAGGTCTTTTCCAACATAAATGATTCCATAATTCTCCAAGTCACACATCCTGCTCTATTGAGATATGTCATCAGGCTATACTAAGGCAAATTTTAGGAATTGCTAATTAAAATTCCACAACCACAGTGAAGCTGCCAAGGAAACACAGATCACTACAGTTACCTTTTGGCATGCCAATACTTCCTTTTAATCACAATGTTTTTAGTTTTTAAATCCATGACATCACAGGCACTAATTAAATATCTTTTGGGCAGGAAGGAAGATGTTATTCTTCTCATTATACTGATGGGTAAGCTGAAATGCAAAGCAGTTAATTCAAAGTGAAAAGGAAATAAAGTCAGTAGTAAAATTCAGAACATTTTTGTTTACTATCCTAAATCCTTACTATGCCAAAATACAGTAAACGCTGTAAAAGCCTTGTGGCTACTTAATTTTTTCCTATACCTACATGGCAGCGTAAAGGATAAATGGTTCAAAACAATGGTAATCCACAGCGAAACCTTCTTCACATTGTGTTCAGGTTTTGCATAGCAAGCTCTTCACCTGATAAAGTTATTCCATTGCAATAGTTTGGGGAGTATCTTAGAAGGCTGTGTGTTGTTTGGTTTTTAACCATCTTGATGATTCAGGTATCCAGTAGCAATGAGAAAGTTTAAAATAAGATAATGCTATGCATTGATTTTCATGCATGACAGACATCTCTCTACAACACAGAAGGCTGACCTAATACTTTACTACATATGGGTGAAGTGACAACATATTGCCCAGAGGTTTTTTTGCTTACTTTTAACTGCTTTCCTACCAGATTCGTGAGCTGAAATAACTAAAAACGAAATCAGATAAGTGCCAGAGATTTCAAATTAAAAAAAAAAAAAAAAGTGTAAAATTCTGATTTGTAAGTGCATTTGAAAATATAAGTTTTTTTGTACTTTTCATAGATACATGGCATTGTCTAGAATGATATCGCTCCAATGTTTTTTTGTTTTTTTTTAATTCTAAATGTTATGCATTCTTTTTGGCCATTTTAGTTAATAGATTTTCTCTGATATGTTCTTTCAAGCTGAAGTTGGTTCTAGTAGATATAAACACACTGGTAGGTAAAAGTAGACTATAAAAGATAACATTCAGAATCTATTTCCCTTGACTTCCCATTAAAGCAAGTGAAGAAAGTAGGCAGGAGATCTTCAGATAATATGCTATATGAATTTTAAAGAATCTGTCTTTATTTGAAGCAACTGAGAAACTCACACGATGAAATACAGTACAGACAGATAAAAGGGTCACTAAGATGCCTAATCTATACTTTGAATGTTTGAATTAAACAAGGTTTCTTTAAGTACAATCATATAAAATAAAGGTGAATTTGCAGAAGCAATTGAACTGGGTCTGCTTTATAAATACAATGTTTTCTAATTAAACTAAGGATTTAGGAAAGCAACCTTGAAATTAAAAGGATTTAGGAACATAAAAGTACCAAGACTGGCAGTTCATTAGCTTCAACAGTCTCTTTGAGATAAGACTTATTTTTAACTTCTGCTTGTAGTGGGTCTGATGCCATCAGGAATGCTGCAATTTAAAAAACTAACAAACAAACAATAAAAAAACTCTCTCAAAAAGCTTTGATAAACCAGAGAAAACATGTTTTATAGAGGTTAAGTAGTCCTTTAAAAGGTGTCTCTGGGAAAAGAGATAAAAAATCTCTAATGACTGTGGAGTACATTACAAAACTGTAATGAAACATGTAAGGGGCAAGAGCCTGTAATAAAAATAGTATGCTGGGTTTATCTGTTGAAAACATTCCAGAATAGTTAAATTATGATTCACTTGTTATGGGAGAAAAAAAAAAAAAAAGAAGAAAACATAAGGAAAAAATATTTTGAATATATTTTCCCTTTCTAAGATGGTATAATGGCATTATTTCATTTTGTTACTAAGAGTATTTAATATCCTATTAAATGTTTTATGATACAGAGTGAGAGTGTTCACACTTGCCACACACTTTTGATGGTTCTCTTTTACTTTATACAGCATCAGATATGGTTTAGCACTCCTTCACAATTCGGTCCCCCAAACTGAATGAGTGTGGCAGATTTAACCTAACTGCTCAGTGCTCCAGAATCCTTAATTATCTTTAAAAAATGCTTTGCTGTATCTCCTTATCTGGACATGTCTCCCTATCTCCACTTTGAATTCCTTGATCTTTTATCTACAGAATGAGATCCAATTTAGCCTACCAAGGATATAGCCTTTCAAAACCACATATTTAATCTCCTAAATTCTTACAAGTACATTTATACTGCAGGGAGTAGTTTGGAAGATCCTAGTCTTTTTGTTTCTCAGATATGCTGCTGTGTAAAATAGTTCTTATTTTAATTTTTTCCCTGATAAGGTTTAGTGTCTGTGCTTAAATTAGTGAGATGTTAACCCACTATAATATATTCTGTAGTCTTACAGAATATGCAGCAAAATTTTCTCTTCTTCTGAGGAGATTTTCCTATTTTTATGAGAAACGCTGAAGGTCTGAATTTAGTTGCAAAGGTCACTGATTCACAGATTGCAAAATTGCTAAGTCTAGTAAGAGTAGGAAAAGTGTGCTGTTGCTGTTGCTGTGTGTGTAAATGTCAAGTCAGCCGCTATTGGGATAAAAAGCGTGAACAGAACCAAAGATATGTGCATGGCTATAAAAGAAACTAATAGGAAGACACTACACTTTCTACACTAAGGAACAAGAATAAGTATGAAGCACTAATTTCAGTAGCTAGACAGTATCATGCTTGGGCCAGCTCTCTTCAACATCTTCTTTAACAACCTGGACACAGGACCTGAAGGAATATAAAGTTTGTCAAAGACACAAAATTGGAAAGAGCTGTGAACTAACTCCCTCGAGGGCAGAGAGGTCCTGCAAAGATCTTGACAAATAAGAGAGATGTGAAATCACCAGCCATAGAAGTTTAACAAGGGCAAGTGCTGAATTCAGCACCTGGGACAGAGCAATCCTGGTGTGTGTATAAGCTAGGGAGCAAGAGGCTGCAGGGCAGTACTGCAGAGAGGGAGCAAGCTGAACGTGTCAGCAGTGCCCTGGCAGTCAGCAGGGCCAGTCCTGTCCTGGGGGGCATCAGGCACAGCATCACAGCCAGGCAGGGGAGGGGATTGTCCTTCTCTGCTCTGCACAGGGGTGGTGTCACTTTGAGTGCTGGGGGCAGTTTTAAGTGCCACAACAAAAAAAGACATTAAACTATTAGAAAGCATTCAAATGAGGTCTATAAGGATAGGACTCGAGGAAATGGCATGCAGCTAAGTCAGGGGAGATTTAGGTCAGATATCAGGAGAAAGTTTTTTTATCCAGAGGATGGCTGGCCACCAGAAGAGGGTGGTCACACATCACTCCTGAGGTCAAGAAGCTTTCGGACAATGCTCTCAGGCACATAGAGGGATTCTTGAGGATGGTTCTGTGCAGGGCTGGGAGTTGGACTCAATAATCCTGATGGGCCCCTTTCAACTCAGCTGATTCTATGATTCTGGCCACTAAAGGTATATTGCTTGGTCTCACCAGATTTTGATCTGCTATTGTTGGTCAGAATTTGTCACTAGTGATATTCTGTAGCATATACTGGGTATATGATACTTATCACAAAAGACAAAGTGCTTTTTCTGAATAGAAATTTGAACACATACCCTATAATCTTAAAAAAAATATTTTCCTTGAAACAGCTCTGTCATATGCCCAGTATTCCTCCCAGATGTTAAGAAGGAACAAGGCAAAATGAGGGGACATATTACAATAAAGCATTGTCAATTTTCCAGTTCTTTAGCAGTATATTTGTACTTCCACTGTCCTTTTACAAAATATCATGGTTTTGTATAGCATGTAATTTTCTAGCAAGACACATTTTTGCAACAGAGCCCATCAGTCTCTGTGAAAATATATTTTAAAAAGTGCAAAACATGTGAATAGGCAGTGACAAGTGAGGAAAAAGAGTATGAGAAGCAGCTCTGTGATACTAAGGTGAAACAAGAGGGAGGAGGAGACGTTCCAGTTGACAGATCAGAGAATCCCCCACAGTCTCTGGAGGACATCATAGTGAATCAAGCTGTCTCCCTGCAACCCCTGGAGAGCCGTGGAGGAACAGATACCTACACTGCAGCCCATGGAGGGCTCCCTGCCATAGCAGGTGGATGTGCCTTGAAGGAAACTGCTGCTTGTGGAGGGAGGACCAGAGAGTCATCCTTGACCTCTTCTTCAGTGGAAGAGTATGTGCAAATGTATAAGAGCTGCTAACTCTAATCTATTCTCTTTGCAGTTATTGTCATAGGTAAGTAAGAAGACAATATAAGAATTAGAAGCCTAAATACTTTAGCTTGAGGCTCCCATTCTTTCTGTCTTCCTTTTAAGATTTAGTTTTATATGAAAAAAAATTAATATAAAGTTCTTAAGGCTTGATGTTCAGGCTTTATAGAAAATAGGGGTACAAATAACTCCTGTGACTGTACTTTTTAATTTTCTTTTCACAGACCAAAAAAAAAAATAAAATTACTGTTTTTTAAGGACTTATGGAAATCAAGAGGTGGTGAGAATGAATAATAAAATTAATCTGAAATGAGAATATAATTTAAGTACCTCAGTTGTGCACAAGTTCTTTGCCAGGAATTCTAGACTTTTAAACAGACTCAGGACACAACAGGTATCTCTGGCATCATTTTAGTATCTGTGGTACATTAATCTTAAAATAGTTCTATCTGTTTTATAGTTAAGACTTGTGTTTTAAGCTTTATTTAAAAAAATATTTGTGATTCAGATAATTTAAAATTCTGAAAAGTTCCAGTTGTTGACAGTTTTTGCTTTCTCCTGAGGGCAGAAAAATACTCTTTGTACCAATACTGAAACAAACTAGTTGGAAAAAATATTTTTCTTCATTCTTTTCTGTCTATTCTAATAGGCACAGCAGCAAAATCACCGCTATGAGTCTGAGTTGCCTTACCACTCATGGATGGCAAACTTGTAGTGGCTACTGTTTTATTTGCACACATTTCTGATGTTGGTTTTTAACTGTTGTGCAGAAGGATCTGTAAACTATTTTTGACAGGAGGACACTCCTGAATTGCTTCACTTGTCTCTGAACCAGAAAACTAAGCTAGCGCTGAATTTCTGAGATCTTGCTGTGCTATTCCCCAACCTCATTTCCTTAAAATGAATTTTACTTTAAAACAAAGCACTTCATTACTTAATGATATAATCCTGTTGTTCTTAATGTTCAGGGTATTGTTTAATAACCATAAAAACATATTCCAGTAAGCAACTATAAGATCTGTCTTAAGTAGTATACATTACTTGGCTTTGGTTCATGGATCATAACATCCACAGGAATCCCATTTACAAGAAATACACAGAGTGGGGTAACTGGCCACGGGTTGAGGATTCTTTCTCAAGTTAATTTTGCTTTGAAATTTAAGTCTTATAATTTCAAGTGTGCCTTTTTTAAAGCAATCCACTATTTATTACCTGTACCACAATGAAAACAACAAACAGTGGCTGTTCATCATACAACAATTCTAATAAGAATAATAGTCTGAGCCCCTCAGTGTAGTACAGGGGGCCTGTAATAATTCCTTCCTTCCTTCCTTCCTCCCTTCCTTCCTCCCTTCCTCCCTCCCTTCCTTCCTTCCTTCCTTCCTTCCTTCCTTCCTTCCTTCCTTCC
>WBND01000189.1:1097096-1107156 GCA_013398595.1 Tychaedon coryphoeus
TCCCTCCCTCCTTCTTTTTCAAGAAATCTCTCTGCATTTAATTTTTTCAATTATTTAACTCTGGATTCATTAAAGTACAAAAAAAATTGATTAAAACCAACACCTTGCTTTCCAAATACTAGCTACCATGAATATATTTGAGTTCTGTCTACATAATACCAATCAATATAGCTAAATTTTAGGTATAACCTCGAAAATAGATTTTCTTTCATCAGTCTATATTTTCACAAATATCATTCTTGTACAAAAATAGTTAAATTTTATATAATAATAATTTTCTAGAGATTTTGACTCCTAATAAAATAAGAAATCTACTATGGAAATTTACCTAAGCTCATTTGCTTTACTAGAGGCCCGTGAGAAGTGGAATGTAGGCAACAACATGGTGAGAAATCCATTCCAAAATTACCAACTGAATGCCTTTCCATGACTTGATCTGACAAAAATTAGAAAATTCTGAAGTGTTATTAATAAAACCATGGTCTGATCAAACAGATTTAAACTGAAAAAAGAACTTGAATTCTTTTGTTTGTTCATTTGTTGGATTTCTGGAAGTTTATATTAGAAGCATAATCACTATAAATACGTGAAATAAATATATATTGATTCCTCAGACCCATAAAAATGTCCAATAGAGGCTTTGTTTGTAAGTGGTGTGTAATAAATACACACTTAATTAAATTACAGACGTGCTTTTGAATGAACAAATAACAAATTTACCCTCTTGAAAATCAGGACATCAATCATAATAGAAATTATATGAGCAATAAATGGAATTGCAAGCTGGTTTTAATTAAAAGGCAATAGTGGAAGTATGTCATGTATATTTTTTCAAGATCATATTGCAGTGCTTCTGCCAAGTATAAATACTACCAGAAAAGCTGAAAATAAATACCTTTCATTGCACTTAGTTTAACTACAGCAGTTTTCACAGGAAGCACTTAAATAACCAGCAGTGCATCAAAGTTCCTATCAGACCTGCTGGATTAGTACTTGCAAGTTTCTAACATGTATAAACCATAGTATAATTTGAAGTAATTTGGTGTGAAAAAATATGTTGAGCATATATGGTGCCCTGTCCATAATTTTTAGCTTGCAAAACAAGAAAATGATCATTATTATAAATACATATATTACAGCATATGCAACATCTATGCAAAGTGTGTGCCATAAATTCAGGTAGAAATTACTATCTATTAAAAGGCTGATAATTGAAGAGAACAGAGCAGAGGCTGGGCTGCAGCATGTCACTACAATCCTTTGTCCTCATCTGGCAGAACTGAGCCAGCTGGAAGCTCATTTTAACCTTAATTTAAGCAGTGACTAAGAGCACATACATTTAAGTAACCTCTCCAGATCTTTCCATTTCTTCTATTTTCTTTTAGAATACGGAGAACTTATGCTATAGACTACAGAGGCACTAAATAGTGACTAAAGGAACTTGCCTATCAATTGCTAAAGATAAGTGGTTTTCCCATCATCTTTCTTCCCTTCTCCTTTGGAAAACCTAAAATGTTTTCACCAGAAACAGTAAGATCGTTTATCACAATATCCAATACATCCTATGAATTAGGTAGAATAAATATTGTTCTCCACAATGTCTTTATTTTTGCCTTTTAAAATTTGACTTTCAGTTGGAAAATTCGGTTATTTAATCTTGGATATTTAGACTCAGTGAAAATTAAGTTCTCCACTTTTCAAAAGTAAATTGTTAGGAATTGGTTGTGAGGATTACTTGTTCAGCAATATGTTTTAAAGGTTATTGCCAAAACATAGAAGTGGAATTTGGAGCGTAGGAAAAGTCTATTGAACAAATTAAACAAATTGAAAGAAACAAACCTGACTTGTACAATAATGTACAGACACACGTATATATACACAAATAAATATGTGTATTTTATCTCTGTAACCAAACCACCTACAAATTTAAGTTGCTTAAAACCACAGAAATAACTACAAGTAATATTTTCAATTACAACTCATTGAAGAAAGTGTTGCTTCTTACTTAGAACAGAAAATCATATTAGAAACAATATTCAGGCCAAAATATTTTCAGAAGCAATATGGTTTCAAATAGACTTGGGTGCTTTCTATTCCTTAAACTGCCAAAAGCTACCTTTACATTGGGGAAGATAAGTGAAAAAGTGGCAACTGAATGAAATATTTAATTTGGAAGTTTATGAGTTTGAGTTTTTATGTTTGTTCTTTGTTTTTTTTTTTGTTGATTTTTTCCTTTGATTTCCAAGATATATTTATTACTAATGATGTTAATTAACCCTAACAGGAGATATTTGGGAAGTATATAAAATTTACAGCAGTTTTTATAGAAGTTAGAGCCTAGAATGCAACATGAAACAGCTACCTTGAAACACGTTTCCAATGTCAGGTTTTTCAAAAATAAACTAATTCACAAAAGGGTATGTTTCAAGCTTGAAATATAAGTACAAGTTACTAGCTGGGCATTTTTGTTTCCATTTCTAAATATGATTTGGTTTGGTGGAGACCCTATTAAAGAGAATGGTGTTTCAGAACACTTGGTTACCATAGGACACCATAATCTAGAATTCCAGGGAAAAACTCAAGGAAATTAAAATTCTCACCTTTTTCAGATGTGACCAAGTAATCATTGTAAGCCTTTGTTTCTAGATACTTGGGAATAACCATTTATTTAAAGCAGAATCCTTTACATTGTTTTGTAAAGGGGGCAATTTTTTTTCCTTAATATTTTGACTTGTCTGAAGAACGCTAGAATCCAAAATCTGTAACAATCAGTATCAGAGCATTACAAATTAATTCACCAGGAAAAAGAAATAGATAGTAGATGAAGAGATGCACTTATTTTTTCGAGTTTAGATTTTAATTGTGAGGTAACTACCCTTCGAGCAAGACGGCAGAAGTAAACATATGAGCATGTTTGCTCTGAAAAGTCTGATGAGAAGCTCTGGTTTGATAAATTATGAGTGTGTTCTGGGATTCTGGAAATAATACAAAATGGTCTTTGATCAACAGTGGGAGAAATAATGAAGTATAATGGGAATACTCTTTAATTAGTGGGTTTGTCTTCTATAGACAACACCATAAATACTTTACAGTATTGTACAAATGACAGAGCAGTTCAATTGGACCAGTTCTGGAAATTTTTACTAGTGTTCCAAAAAAAGCTCATGCAAATGTTAGAAAAAAAATGTTAATTCCAAAAATATTAAAGTATAGATTGTAAAGGCTATTAAAAATGCAAAAATTGCCGATGGGAAGCTGATAGGTGGCTAAACATGTATCCACAGGATATTTGTCTCTATAGAAATACTTTTATACTAAAAGCCATTAATTCTTTATATCACAATCTTACCTTCTTTCATATCTAAAATGTGAATGAATAACAGAATTAAGGACTCTGTACATATATCTCAGATTCATCTTACATATAAAGCAAATATTTTTTCACTGCTTTTCTTTAAATTCTGCTGACTGCATTGCACATTTATTTGAATGCTTCTTTGCTTCTTTCTGCTGTCAATACTGTGCAATTCATGCCATCTACAAAACGTATGATTTCTCTCACCTAAGTAAATGTATTTAATCTTTAGTGTCCCTTTATATTAAATTGACAGAAAAGTAATTGATTTGTTCCACCTAACATTGATTCTGTTGGCAAAGGTCACCTTGAGAAAACTTTTTCTGCTAGGATTCAACTCAAGGATTGGAATAATTGAGAAGACTGGTAGGCACTGGAGCATGGAGAGACTTTCAGCTTCTGTGGATATATATTACAGAATAAAATTATCAACTCTCTAAACTTTATTGACTGTACTGAACAGAATTCTGACTATAATGTTTCACATGTAGATACCCCTTTTAAAGACACATGGTAAGATAAATCTCACCTCCTGTTCTGTGCAGGTATTTGTATTCCTATGGACTATTCAGGAAACCGAGATGAATTCCAGATGTCTAAAATTAGGTGAGATGAAGCCCACTCTCAACACCTAGAAACTCCTCCCTATAAACTGCAAAACACAGAATTCTGCAGTTCTGTAAAATTTGCCAAAGCAAAGGCTATAGCCTTAACTGCATGCAAAAGACCTGCACACAGATATTTTTCAAGATATTCACAAGATATTCTTCACATAGGAAGATTTGAAGACTCTTCTTCTATCTCTTCAGTGAATAAAACCCCCAAAATATATAATATATTTTTATATATTATATATATAGTTTTAAATTTAGCAGTCTTCCTGTTACAATTATTTAACTTTGCATGACTTATTAAAAATCATCCAAATCAGAGAAAGATTGGTAAAGCCAGATAGGAAAGAAAATCAGAAATTGGTTACTCAAGAGTGTGAAGAGGAAGATAGGGAAAGATTTTAAAAAGTAAGGAAACTAAACAGAAGCAGTCACAATGAGAGACATCCTGCAAGTTTCCTGCGGGGATTATGTATTATTTAATCAGTGACAAAATTATAAGAGCCTGCACATTTGATGTCTCACCACGGGAACACAATAGCCATTGTGCATGCTCGTAATTGCCAAAGTAACATGGCAAAGAGAAGGAAATACACAGAACAATATAACTGAGTAATAAGACTTTTTCAATAATTGAAATTCAGGTGGTGAATTATTCAAATAACCACTTTTATATTGTAAAGCAGCAGATACAGTCTGGTAAACTGCATATATGTATCACTCATACTCAGAGAATGATTCTCAGAAAACTACAGATTCTAGTTTTGATCAAAAGTTTCTGAATGTCACATAAGAAAGTATAAAAATGCAAATCAGAGCATTTGGGTAAAGGACCAGGATCCAGAGATCAAGAAATTTGTCAAGGTTGAAAAAGCACAGCTGAATCTTTACAAGCACAGCCTATGCTAACAAATTAATATGAATCAGAGTTTTTCTGTTTCTGAGGGCAACTCTGTGAAAAAACCTGCATTCATACTATTAAGCTATTAAACTCCATTGTGCTGCAGAGCATCATGAATATATCCACAGTGTCTTTTGAGGGTCATCCATAGTCAGTGTTAACTCCCCAAATGTCCTAAGAAATGCTTTAGGAGACTGTAACTGGCACAAGCTTTTTGGGGACCATTCCAGCAGACTAAGAGAATATGAAATAGTGTCCAGGAGCATTTCCAGGAGCTTTATTTAATAATATTGATGCAACCAAAAGCTTCACTATCAATGTTGTTTACCATTTCATTTACTTTTCAACTATTTACTTGAGCTTAGGCAGCTTGCATAGCTGTGCATTCAATAAACCTCTCTAGCTGGTCATTCCATGATTTCTCAGTCCGATGCCCTTGAATATTAAGTGTGTATCTTGCTCTCACTAATAGCTTTCCTTCTGGCATGCTGCTTCTCTGTACACTGGGGTATACTAATTGGAAACCACTTCCTATCTGTTACACCAGTTCATAATCCCAGGCTTACTTGTGAGGTGTGAAGACTAAGGTATGGCTCAAGAAGGCTTCATTAGAAATGCCTGGTAGTCCACTATATGATTTTCATTTTAAGTTGCTTAGCAACCTTCCTCTGGTATCCATCCCTGCGTTCAGGATGGCAAAAGGCTCTACAAAGGAAAAACAGATAATCAAGGAATGGGAGAGATGTCTGAAAGAAAAATCTGCATGTAAAGGGATCCATTTATTAGACTTATTTTTGTGATTTTTTTTTCATGCCTTTTCATTTGTTCACTGATTATTGATAGAAGCGCAAAGGTGCCATTGAGGTCTGTGCATCTCTGCAGCTTAAGATGATGCCAGGAATGAATTAATTAAAAAAAAAAGAAAGAGAGAGAGAGAGAAAAGGATTTATGTCATGACAGCTGTAGACAGAAGGATCTAAATGCAAAACTCCACTCACTCTTCCCTCAAACTTCCTGGTGAGCTATTTAGTTATTACTGCATGCTTTTTAAAAAGGAAAATTTTGAGAGATAATAATGGGCTCATTTTTAATGCTGACCAGTTTTTTTTCTCATTGGTACAAGTTCTATGAATGGAATTCTGGAAACTGCAATTGCTCTACAGCACAGACAGAGGTATTTACCATAGGCTCGAAATTAAAGACACTTTTAACTTAATTTGAATAATTATATCAAAGGCTGAATTTGTGGAAAGTCTTGCACGATTTTCTTCAAACATATATATAGATATAGATACTGTATTGTGCCATAGAACATTATCAAAATTATCTCTTTATGCTGATGTATACTTACACCTGGAGTCTACCAACAGAACCAACAGAATTAACTTACCCAAGACAATGTTAAATTGGCTGTTTCCAAATGAATATAAAATGTTGTGCCTCTCTTTGACTGCCTTTTGATAAAAGCCATGTGTATTTCCCTTATGCACTCAACTACAGCCTTAATGCTTTGAAGTAGTTTTTTACAGGCATGGGAATGGATCCTTGAATGAACAGTTAAAAAGCACAGAGAGCTCCCATCGAGCTTCAAACGCTTCCCTCTCAGTATGTGACTCCCACGGTTCTTATCTCAAATGTCTTTTTGGTGTACTCACTAATAGTGTAGGGAAGATTAATTTAAAAATTTCTCCTTTTTTGTATTGTACAAGATTGAATTTGGCAACTTAAGGCAATGATCAGAACAAGACACAATAATCTTCAACTATCAGACTCCAAAAATTTAGACTAATGGTGTGGAAAGGATTGTGAGCAGGAAGATAAAAGCTATACAAATATTAAATCTCTCATAAACCCTTTTTTTTTTTCTTAGGTATTCCACATGTTGGAAGGATGTGGACTCAATTACTAATAGCTACTGAAAGAAAAGGGATAAAATGGGATTTATGTCAGTGACAGATTGATTTCTTAGTCTTGTGTCTGAGCCTCTGACTTCTACTTCTCTGTCTACTTAAATAAACCTGTAACTTGTGTTACTATATATTTTGACTGCTTTTGCTGCAAGAAAAAGTGAACTCATGTAACTCAGGCTGATGATGAAGGATTTATGGTGCTGACTACCTAAAACACTTCCTGCTTAAGCTAGCTTCTTGTGGCTTGTGGGCAGCCATCCACAGTGATGTGCTTCTGGGACCTTGGTCCATATTACTGATTATCCATGGAACTTGAGAAGTTTACCTGGTCAAATGAATGCTGACACCACTACAGGGAAGGTCAGGCATTGCTATTCAGGTCTGTGAAGAGATTGTGTCCTTGTAGAAATCTGTCAGTACTGAATTCTTGCAATATGTATTCTCAGTGAAGGCATTTATTGCATGCAGTACTTCTGGCTCCTATATTCTTATTCTGTATACAATGTGATAACAGTGAAGAAAAAGGAAACTGTCTGTACATCTTCCCAAGCCCACTCAGAACATCCTTCATATGTTTTTCTTTGACAATCCCATCTTTCCTTAGTTAGCCTGTCTCCTCCAGTCAGTGTCTTATATTATGGGTCTTCTTCCACCTTACAGGGCAAAGTGGGAAAACACTACCATCCTACATGCTGCTCAGTGACAGAGCAATTTTCAGCTGCTAACATCTGTGGACTCTTAGAGCAAGAAGTTAAGCATGTAAATCATCAACCACACTGTACTACATATAGAAACTGCAATATTTATTGGCTGAATATATGTGATATCTGCATGATCTACCTAATTGGTTTTGGCTGTGACAGATGGGAACTGTGCTGTCCAGGTGTGCCAGGTTTTGCAAACTTTCTGCTTCTGTAAGACTAGAAGCTGTGACTCTTCTCTCATAATTGTCTTAGAAAGGCAACAGCTTTTTGTCCATGAAAATTGAATCTTCTACTTTCTATATGGTTCATCTGGGGTTAGGGGAAGGATGCCTTGCTAGCAGAGAGGAAAAAATAAACCTCCAAGGTTTGTGGTTTTTGCAAAGCAGGATTTGAAGAAGGAGCAAGACTGAGCAGAAATGTGGAGGGAATGAGTAGGAGGAGGAGGTTTTAGTGTGATGCCCTGCAGCTCTTTTCATTCATGTTGTATTGTCAACTTGATAAAGCTGAGTCACCAGAATCATTCCAGCTGAAGGCTGTCTATCCATAATGTCTTCCATTACGTAAATAGGGAAGTAGGATGTCGGCCTTTAGGCAGGGATCTCATGATTAAATGCAGTTTTGAAAAGCACTAGCCTAAACTGAGATCTCTATTTTTGAACAACTGAATCACATCCCAACAGAAACTAATGTGGAAGTAGGAGTGGTTATTGTGAGCCAAAGGAATCACCCTGCAGTGTCTCTCAAATTTCCTACAATGAATATGAGAAGAGTACTTTACAGGATCACAAAAATATGGTTTATGTACTATGGAAACTTCAAGGAAAAGAATCATGGGGAAAAAATATCAGGGGAAACAGTCATTATGAGTTTAACAATTAGCACCTGAGAGGAACTACTAAAGTCTCTGAGTCCTGCTTAGATATTGCATGCAAGAAATGTTATAAGGTGATGCCAATTAATGCATTATAGATGCTGTACAGCCATCACATCTCCTATTATCACATTTTCATTTGCTGCATTTGGCTAGAGTCTGAAACACTGACATTTAAAACTAATCTATTGGGAAAAGTGCTTCTAAGTCCAAAATTAAAATTGTGTGTGTATGTTTCAGGAGTTCAGTTGGGAAGCAAGATATTGTCTGGCATCTAAATATGTAATTAAACAAAGGCTCCTTAATTATACTATGCTCATTAACTCATACCTATAATAAATGCCCATCTTTAAATATTTATATGATTGAATTCATGTTGCTGAATAATGTAGTTCAAATGATTTCTGTTTAAAACAAAATCATTACTGTGCATATTGCCATTGTAAATCTGGAGAGGTGGTAATAACTCAATGGATTGCAGGGCTTAGGGATTTTTTTTAAGATTGACAACTAAAAATTATATTAATGTAATTTTATGTCAAGTTTTATGTTAATGAGGATGACCTGCAATAGGGAACCAGGAGATTTATTTGAGGGGACTGTTCTCAACAGAATTTTGGTCAAAGCAAGCCTTGTCATTGCAGACCTGGAAGCCTCAAGGCAGGTAGGTGTTTCTCCTGTATTATTTTTCAGTATATCCAATCTTGTTTTCAGCTACAGTGAGGAGATATATTCAGTTACATATATTCATATGATAACAGTTAAGCTCTTACCATTCTTCTATTTTCATGTCCATGGCATCAGCAGAAGACTTCATTTGTCAGTTTCTCTCGTTTATGAAAAGGTATGAAATACAATTTTCAAGTTAGACTCAAATTTGTTCCTCAGCTATAAATGCTGTATATCAGGGTGGGAGTTCTGAGGTTTTGTGCATACCCAATGCACTTAAGTCATTAGTTCTTGGTGTGGTCCAGAAATTCCCTGTGAAGCTATCTGCAGAGTTGAGATAATGGACTGACTGGAGAGAAGTTTATTACTGAAATCTTAATCATCTTCCCAAAAAAGTCTTTGACTAATTTGCAAAAGACCTCTCCAGGTCAGAATTGCAAACTGTCCCTAAGATTTTGCCAGGTGAAATACGTTTTCTGTGTCAGTGTGCTTGTGCAAAATATTGACTCATACCTCGGGTAAAAAACATGACCTTATCAGAAACTCAAAATGGTTCCTGTGCAGAACTGACCAACCCTTGAGTAAGAAGGATCCCTGTAACCAGTCACTATAAAGTGTTTGTGCAGATACAGAAATGGTCACTTGTGACAATCTCTTGTGGGTACCAAGGATAAGCAGAGATGTTTCACATGTGATTAAAGGATTGGATTGTACACATCCTGGTCATGTAGTCATGTATGTCAGGGAGCAGCAAAGAGCAGTGCTGCTCCCTGGGCTGAGCTGGAGCCCTGGGTGACCCTGGCATAGGCCATGGGCAGTCATGGACAGGGCCAGTCCCACAGCACCTGATCTAGGCAAGAAGAGCAGGGGTGGAGGCATTGCTGGAGGATGCAGGTGAGACTGCTGGGGTAACTAATCCACAGTGACTGACCATCTTGTTTGAAATTCTTCATATAGTATGACTCAATGCAAGGATCTCAATACTCAGTCTTTCTTTTCCTTTCTCTTTCTTTCTTTCTTTCTTTCTTTCTTTCTTTCT
>WBND01000189.1:1107381-1127686 GCA_013398595.1 Tychaedon coryphoeus
TCTTTCTTTCTTTCTTTCTTTCTTTCTTTTTCTCTATTTTTTGGGTTCTTTTCATTACTTTTGTTTCATTCTTTTTTTCCCCCCTCTTTCTTACTCTTTTTCTTTTCTGTGCAATACTTAAGCACCGCTGAAAAAGTGTTTTCTGATAAAGTACCTTATCAGAGTCAGCACAGGGTACTAAGGAAAAATCATTAGAGAAAGCCTGGCAAGCAATCAGTAAGTGACTAACTCACTTTTGGTATAACCCCCAAATTTATCTTTTATTTGAGCCATGTATATTTTACAGATCTGCTTTTAGGGAAAAAAATAATTAAATTCAAAAAAATGCTACCTGGGTAGCTTAAGGTACTTTTGTCCTTTCTTCTGCTTAGCTTTGTTTGTTGTTAACTGACATTATTATCTCTTTATGTTTGTATTTGCTGATTATGTTTTATAGTGAACATTCAATTTTTTTCCTTATTTTTACCATTCTTTCTGAGAATGAGGGACTTATTATTTTTAGCCTTCTATTATATTTTTTACTAAACTTTTTTTCTTCTATCTTATTATTTAAAAAAATGAACCATTTTTAATGTAAATTCTGTGAAGTATTAAACAAATAAAGTATCTTATGAACGTATGACAGATGAGAAAAAGTTATTTCAGCTTTTGAAACGCAAACTGTTTGTAATATAACTAATGATATCTATAATTCATGTTCTGGAATAAATACACTGAGATGAGATTGATACAGTCAATATTTTAAGGCAAGACTTCAATAATGGATAACATATCTAAGGTTACTGGCGTGCTGTATTACTAAGCCTTTTATAAAGTTGTGCAAATAAAGCCCACAGGAATTAGAAAACCAAATAGTAATCACATAACACTGCCAAATTTCCTCCTAGACTTTTCCAGCAAAGTTGCATGTACAGGTATCAAATACCAGAATGTGTATTGCCTTCCTAGTCTACTGATTTTTTTGATCTCCTATATTTTAGTCCATAGAGTAAGAATAGAATTGAACTTCTGAAATAATAGCTTCAACTAACACAAACTCTGTGTTTGTTATGATGTAACCCTATCTGTCAAGAAAAATTTCATTTTTATATCTCTATGATTGGCAGACTTGTTTCACTACTCAGATAAAAAATACAAGGAAAATACAAAGCTAAACTTCATTTTGCCTGTTTTGATTTGTTTTGGATTTTTGTTACTCCTTTAGATTTTTGGAGTGGTCAATTTCCACTTTATCTTTTCTTTCTGGCATTGAAAAAAAGCATAAAGCTTTTATCAGCAATAAATTGTTAATTTCAGTTTTCTTAAGGTACCTAAGTAGAGTCCTGTACTTAGAATCATAGAATTCTTTAGGTGGAAAAGCTCTTTAATTTCAAAGTCCAACCACTTACAACACTGCCAAGCCCACCACTAAATCATGTCCCTAAGCACCACATCTACACATCTTTTACATACCTCCTGGGTTGGTGACTCAACCACTCTGTTTCAATGTTGCTTGACAAGATGTTTGGTGAAGAAATATTTCCTAATATTCAATTTGAATTTCCTCTAGTCCAACTTGAGGTCATTTCATCTTGTTATTACTTGTTATTTGGGAGAAAAGACACAGACAGAGTGATAAAGACACAGACAGAGTGATAAACTTCACTCATAAGAGCAAAACAACAATATACTTTATTGATATAAAACAGTGAGTTGAACAACTTTAAAAGAGAAGTTTAACAAAATTTGATGGCAAGGTACACTTGATTACTTACTACATAGGGTCAGATAAAACTATCAGCAAGACCCTCTCATTAAGTCAAGAGGTTCTGGAAGGAATCTTTTGCTTTTTAAATTCCTTCTCAGGCAGTGATCTAGGTATGGCTGGATTCAATCCTAGTCCCTAATTTGTTGAATAGTTTATGTCTAAAGGATTAGATGTGCAAAATCATTCATTTATGAAACTCAGCTAAGATTCAAAGTTTACCATGCTACTAGTCTCTTACCAAGGATCTGTTGTGGCAAGCAGTCTCTCAGCCTCATGAAGCAACCTTGAGAGCCATCCCTACTAAAAAGGAGATCCTGATGCGCAGCCCATGGTTGTGCAGGAAAGCTCAGTGGGTCCTGAGTAATATAGAGTAATTATCATAATAATGATAATTATTATGTCGTATCTGCATACCAACAAGATGTCTGGGTCACTGTCTCCAAACAGCCCTTGACTACCATGCTGCTATTGGTCGCCTTGCCATAGAAGGAGATCAGATTGTCAGGTTGCCTTTCATAAGGCTGTGGTGCTTAGTGTGATCAACTGGTTGTGCTGTATGAGCCATGTGAAGACACTCAAGACGATCTTTTTACATTGAAATAAGTTCCAATATAAAATAAGACACTTTTCGTCTCAGCAGATCTGCTATCTGAAAGTTCAAATTTAGATGTTAACTTTATCCATAGCCATTTCATGCCCGTTTATTCTTGCACCAACATTTATCCCTTACCTTTGATAACTCTCATTTTTATGTTCCATCTTTTAGTACTGTCTTTTCAAGCTTCATTTTATCTATTTTAAGTTCTAGTAGCCCTTGTAGCTGCTAGTCCTCAGCATAACTTTTATAGTCTCCAGTCAAGTCATCTGTCTCTAGGCACAAGTATACATTAAAAAGAATATTGGCTTGAAAGCAACCCTGCATAAAGGGATCTGGGGGGGCTAATTGACAGAAGGATCAGTAGGAGCCAGCAGTGTGACCTGGCAGCCAAGATGATAAAATGCATCCTGGGGTGCATCAGGCAAAGCAAAACCAGATGGTCAAAAGAGGTGATTATTCATCATCCTGTGTTCAGCACTGCTGCAGCCTCACCTTGGAGTGCTGTGTGTGGTACTGGGCCACACAGGGTTAAGGTAGTCCAGTGCATCCAGAGGAGCTGGAAGGAATTTCCTCTGAGGAGCAGTTGAAGACTTTGTATAGTTTAGCGAAAAGGAGGCTGAGGGCTGACCTCTTGGCTCCCTACAACTTCCTGAGGAGAGGGAGGTGCTAAGCTCTTCTTTTTGGTATCTAGTGATAGGAAGCATTTCTTTACCAAGAGAGTGGTCAAACACTGGGACAGGTTTCCTAGAGATGTGGTCAATGCCCAGAGAGTGTCAGTGTTTAAGAAGCATTTGAACAATGCCCTTAATAACTTTTGTTCAGTAGTAGTAGTCAGAGAATTGGACTGGATCACTGTTGAGACCTTTCAAATGAAACAAGACATTCTGTTCTATTCTCTTTTCTAAACCTTTGTATAATAATTCTGATACCTACTGGGAGTAGCAGGGTACTTTTTACACTTTCTCTTCGTTTTTACCACATCTGTATTAATTTGGCAGAGTACAGTCACGGTCAGGGAAGTCATATTCTGCTGATTATATTTCAGTTAATCTAGTAGAAACTCACTCTTTAAGTTCCTATACACATGACCCCACTAAATTTTGTCTCATTTATTTTGGAATTTCATCTCATTCTTCCCTTATATAATATTCAGGTCTTGTTATGTATTAATGTTATCTCCAAAGAAATAAGGGTAGAAAGAGTTCAAAAAAGACAGAAGCATTGTCTGATACTTTTCTATTTTATTAATGAGAAACAATATAGAAATAATAAATGTTAGTAAATACAAAACTAAAAGTCTAACATTATTAGAAACAGTATCTTCCCTAAATTTAGCCTTATTCTCTTTTCAATCTCCCCCACTGTTTCTCCCAGTGTTATATCTGTTATATAGCACTTCTGAGAAGCATATGGCTTCCACTCATTTTATTTCACTACTCTGCCTGAAGATACAGAACTATGACTTAAGTCATTTCCTCAACTAATTTTACAACTATGAGCTAGAGAGCATCAGTTGAAAAGTAACATTTGAATTAATCTCTGCTCTTATTCATGCAGACTTGGAAGTTTACGCAGGATAGATTCAGTGTAATCCTTTTAATGGATTTGATAAATACAAGATCAACAGAGAGTCCCTTCAAGAAAAAGCCTGTAGGACAAACAGACTACAGGGTATTTAAAAAACACAGTATCCTGACATCCGTTCCACTAACATTTTTATGGGGTAAAGCAGCAGTCCATGACAGTATCTGGTATAGAATAGCTGAGAACTGGCAAATAAAATCTGTTTTTCAGGCAGACTTTTAACACATAGCTGATAAAGAAGAAACATCCTCGTGTACTGTTATTCAGCCTGGGGCTTATGTTAAAAAATTATTCCAGAAAAGTCAAGATATTTAATTTAGAAACGGATAAGTGGGCATCTGTTTGTTGCTAATCATCACTTTTCTACTTTTCAAGAGCATTTTATGAGTGTTGGTTGCCATATCCTTAGCATTTGCTGAAATAATTTTAAAATGTTAAAAATACTCTAGAACTGGAGTTTTCACTGGAGTAAAATGACATTTATGAAGATATCAATTTTATTTTTGTAAATCTTATAAAATGTTTCACCAAATACTCATAAGAACTTAAAAATCACATGAATTCTCTTTAACAAAATAGTTTTTTAGTGAAATGTTGGTAAATGCTTTCTGCTGTTTTTGAGTAAAGCTGGCAAATGGATTTACATTGTTTCAAATATTAGTGCATAAAACCAAGGATGCAGTTCTTCTATAATATATGATAATTTTAAAAATAATAATAAATTAAGTTGTTATCAGGTTTTTACGTAAATTACATTTTAAAAATCAAAATAATCTATTTTCTAAGAAAATATTTTAGGTAGGCTACAGCGGTTTACCATCCCATTCTGTTACCACTGAAGGCAAATGAAAGTTCAGTAAAAGATGATGTAGCATAAAAGAGCCCATAAAATCAAGTATTTCAGATTCATAGGACACCAGTAAATTAAAGAAGACATGTAACTTTTCATTTTTTCTGGGTTACACTGGCATGCCTTTAGCTATGGACTAGTGTCAAAAGAAATATTTATCAGCTTTCCTGTAATGACTCATATTAAAATACTGCAGTTGGACAGGGTATGTTAATTATTTTTCATTTTGTTTTTCTAAGAGTAATTTTGAATGCTGTTTTGAGATATATTTTGTTCAATATCTGTATTGTAGTGAAAGAAATTTGCAGCTTGTTAATATGGTTTATCAGACTTTTTTCTTTGCACTCTTCTTTCCAGTCAGAATGTTCTAAATCTGAAGGGACAGAATTGCATACTGAGGATAGGGCTGCTCAAAAAAATCCCTTTGAAAATCATGACCAAATTATTGAATCTGCACCCTTTTGTGTTTTGGTTTAGTTTGTGTAGGTTTTTTTTTTCCTTTTGGGACTTATATGACAGTGATGGAGGTGCTGATAACCACATGCTCTCTGGTAATAAAAACATAGTGTCAACAGAGTTATGGAATCAAATCTCCTGAACTTCACTGTTTGAGATGACATTGGCAGAAAGAAACCACTTTAATCTCAGACACGTGCACTTTTAAAAGTTACATAATGTTGCTGCTAGCTCCCAGGGTAGACCGGGAGGAATGTCAGATAGTCAAAGCTGCAGTCACAGATGGTGGTGTGTGATCAGGGAGCTGGGCTATGGTCCCCTGTGGGTGCCACCTTCGTGCCTTTTTCTGAGGTCACATCAGTTCTGTGTTGGGCCCTCTCCTCCTGCACCCCAGGATTCTCTCTTCCCTCCCCAATGTCTGTGCTCCTGTGTTTCCACCTGCACCTTGCACAGCCTCCACTCGTGTCCAAGCACCCAGTCCCTTGTGTCTAAACACGAGCCTATCCCCAGCACCATACATCTCTTCACAGATCTCTCCCAAAGTGTTCCTCCTCAGTGTGTCTCCTGTGCCTCGCGGCTCTCCTTCTTTCCACAATTCATGTGAGCCAGAGCACATGGGGCTCCCCTGCCTGGCTGCAGTTTGGGGTGCAATGGGATATTCAAAAAGGCATCAACTGAACCCTCAGGATTTTTTCCTTTCAGAGCACTTGGCAGCTCTCAGGTACACAAACCTGCCACTTAGGTCCAACACATGAACATTTAACATCAGATCTTCCTCTCTTTTTTCCTTCCTCCCTCACTTTTTTCAAGCTCAGTCTCATACTGTACTGCTAAGATTTAAGACTTTCTTAGTGGATTATGATTTTCATTGTTTCTACTATATGTGAAATATTGACTTTTTCCTTGTAGTAGGCAGGCTTACTGTTTTTATTCACTCGTAAACTAGCTACTTCCTGATCTGAAAAGGAACGATTGGGTTGTGTTTGGTTGGGTTTTTTTTTCTTTTTCTTCCAAACACATAACTTTACTTAAAGCAACAAATTTTCGCCTTTTGAGTCGGTCCAAAAAGGTGCTTTAGAGCAAAGTATTAGCAGCCAGAGCTAAAGTCAGGACAGAAGGTTGTGTGTTGTTAAGGTTGGTAGTATCACTATTTTGCAAATACTTGAGAGAGATGTCTTGGCTGTTTTTTACCAATAAGATTGAGCTGGAGAAAAGCAGTACTAAACGACATTTTTAACTTTTCAAGCATATCAGATGGTTTTATATATGTATTTTATAAGTAAGACATTAAAAAAAGGAAAAGGGAAAAATTCTTGTTAGGTTTTGATTGGAGCATAACTACTAAATAGATTCTTGGTATAATGTTTCTGTTTTAGCATACATAATCACCTTGTTTTTGCATTTCTTGTTTATAATTTTGTGAACATCAAACTCAAAGAAAATGAAAAGAAAGCAAGGAGGATGTGAAATTCTCTAAGTGTTCTTTCTTGGTTGGTTTTTTTCTTTGTTGGTTTTGTTTTGTTTCTATCATGATACCTGTCTGTCTTTACTTTTTGATGTTTGTCTTAGAGAAGCTGTAAATGGCTGACAGGTTCTTTTTACATTTATTTAGATTCCAGCTGGGACTTCATGTATAAATTAGCTTGAGGCCATGATAGTGAAAAAAGCCATGAAATATAAAGTGCTCTCTTAGCATTGGAGGCCACCCTCTACAGAGATTATATATAATGTCAATTAAACAGTCAACAAATATTCAGCACCTGCCAAAAAGGTTAAGAAACCCTTACTGTCAGCTGAAGCTTCATATGCATTGTATAAAGATGTCTATTAAAGAAAAACTGAAGTGTTCTATGTGAAGCAGTTTTACCGCGCTTTTTTCTCTGCTTCCTGTCTTTCTGACCTACCTGTTTCCTAGAGAGTCTTAAGACACATAAGCACATGGAATTTTATTCATCTTTGTGTAAAACCCTTATTTATATCATGAGGATTTAAACTATGAGTTGAAGATGTTAATTTTACATTTCCAGAAGCTCACCAGCCCTAAAGAAAAGAGATTTGACAAATCCTCCCTACAGAATGATTGTGACATTCTAGTTCTGGGGTTTTACTCTAAGTGAAAAAGGTAGGAAGACATCTAATCTTTAATTAGTTCTCCCCATTTGGGAGATCATCTGATTTTACTGGCAGAATTAGCAAGTGAAATCACTCAAGAGTTGCCATGTAAATGTCCCCTATCCCTAGGGACTCAGTATATTAAATGAGTACAGTGTTAACCTGGAAACATTATTATTGATTTTAAATGAGAACAGCTCTGAAATTTGGTGGAAAACATTACATTGAAATAATTATTTGGATTCCATTCTTGATCAGTGACAATGGAAATTAGACATGTATGTCTCTTTTATGCAGAAAAGAGGAAAATTTCTGTTCCCCTCCTGAATTTTGTTAATGATAATAAATAATTTAAATTCATTTCAGACAAATTTTAGTGTTTTCTGACAAACACAAAGAACAACTTGCAGGACATATCAAAGACTAAAAAAGGCCTTAACTCTTTTCCTCCTTGATATGTATTTTTCAACTTCTTTTGCTAAGTTATGCATAAATTTTTTTAAAATTTTCTGAAATGAAATTTTTCTGAAAGAATTTAGAAAAAAAATATACTGAGATTTTGTTAATTGGTTTATTTTTCCAACACCATTTAATTATTCAAATTCAACTGTATTTCCATGGCAAATTTTCAACCCTATATTTGATTACAAAGGGAGATGATTTCTGGTGTATCAGTACGGAAGCTCATTTACTGCAAAATTTACAATGTTTTTGTAAATTCTGAATGACTGCACCCTGGAGCCATACAGACAGCTGTCACATATTTAAAGCTCAGCCCTCCAAAAGTTCTTGAATAAGGACCCCAGCCTTACTAGCCTGACTAGTCCTACAGAACTGTCATTCTTATCACTCATCCTTTTACTACTACAGAACAAAAAATGCCTGGAGATAAGCAGAGTTTTGAGTACCTATGCTTCCCAGTCACTATTTCATGAATTTTACTGCTAATGCAAAAGGCTTACTTAAAAAGAATCAAGCATTTCCAGACAAATACTAAGACTGAAAATGTAATGCAAAAATTCACTACTAACGATACGTTCTTTTAATGTATTAATATATACATGTATATAGTCACATATGCATATGGATTCATACACAATCATAGGCTCATAGAAACCTTTAGGTTAGAATTACCTTTAAGATCGAGTCCAGTAAATTGTAGCAAGAATATCTGATAAAATCATAAAAGAAAATGCATTCAGGCATAATACAATAGTATAGATTTCCCAATTCCCTTCTATCTTTTAGTCCAAAGATGACATATGTCTCCTTAAAATGATTATACATTCTTACATTTTAAAACAAATTACTGTAGAAAGACTAGCAAAAAGAGGTCTTTATTTCACAAATCCGCTCTATGGGGACTGCATCTTCTAAAATCAGATAAGTGGTATGCAATTCTAGCACAATAATGCAGAGGATTAATTTCAAATGTAAGCACTCTAAAAGGATAAATTAAAGCATAGGGGAAAAACTTACATATTACATTTATCATCATAAATGAAAATACAAGAAATACAAGAACTCTTCATGAAACTTTGCAGTCTTTAGAAGCATAGGAAACCAGATACTTTGACCAAGGAGAAGTTAATCCAGTTTTTAATAGCCTCAGAAATACATTCCTTTCTTAGTCACTAATAATTTTTAGAAATAATATATAAGTGGAATGAGGTAGAAATAATGATAATGAAATACAAAGAAAAGAAAATAGTTTTTATTTAATGTAATTTAAGATTACATTTTTCAAAAAACAGATTCAGCTAGAAACGGCATCATTTATTAGACAGCTTTGTTGTATATAGGCTTAAAAAATTTAGGGAAGTGTTCCAAATTTTGTTGTAATAGATTTTGGTCTTCTACTACTAATACATTATTAACACCATTAATATTAATAAAGGGGAAAAATAAGAGGCAAATATATCAAGAAAATGTATTATTATTTTCAGTAATACTTGCATCTGCTCTCAATGATTAAAATCAAACTTGTCTTTATATAGAACACTATACCTAAAAATGGAAATTTGTTTCCAAGAACTAGCAAGGAGGATATGAGAACTCATTAAGAGTTGAAAGCCTTCTGTTAAACAAAAGCAGACTACTTGAAAATGCTTAAAAATCAATGTAACTATGTACAGCCTGCAAAAACATATTAGTAAAAAAGAAAGGGATTCAATTCTACAGTGCTCTTGATCATGTAGTCATTTCCAGCTGCAGAATACTGATGTAAATCATTATCATTTTAATATTTATAAGAAAGTAATTATGTATGTATACTCAAAACCAAACTCATTGGAATCTTTGAATTTAAATTTCTGCAACTTTCTATTATTTCTTTCTATTGTTGGAAAACCAAGTACAAAAGCAGTTCCTTTATCAAATTGTCAGATAATTTTGACTTGCAAATAAGGCTCAAAATGTCAATATTTGGATGGCCATAATAAATGTATACTTTCTGCATATTTCACTGAAAACATAGTCCCTTTTACTGCTTTTGTCAGAGCTTAAGAAAAGAAACCATTTTGGCAACTACTTTGCCAATTAGCTTCCCTGAATAATAATTCAGTGAATAATGTTGGAATAAATAAAGAAGTGATAGCCACACACATATATATATATATGTCCTGAGAATATTAATTCCAATTATGAGAGAATCTGCCTGGTTTATAGGCCAATCAATATGGTTTTTCACAGAATAAAGGGATCATTAGAAGTAATGACTTTCCTTCTCACTTAATTTCAAACTTTTTCTTGTCTTTTTCTGTTATGATTTATCAGAAAGTTGCATTTTATGTCCCTTCAAAAAAAAAAAAAAACACACAAAAAATATTACCCTAACAAGAAAGAGACATTTAGATATGAAATAAAAAACTCCAAGTAGCTGAAATTCAAGAGATATAATCAAAGATATATCTTGAGCAGAAGCTCTTTCAAACACTTGAAATGTACAGTAGAGTTTGTCACTATGTGTCCTCCACCCAGCTATTACTGGTTCTTTTGAGTTACTGATTTTTATCCTGCTACAACTTCTAGCAGAATCATGTTTTATGAACCATGGCTATGTCACATGTCTCAAATTGTTATTTGCAGGCACATTGTTCCCATTCACTACAGACTAGCATATGGATAACTATATAGTGAATCTTGATTTTAAAGTATGTATAAACCTTATGATGCACAAATGCTGTGAATAGATCACTCATTATATGCCTTCCTTGCTCTGAATTTCCACAGAAGTACTCCGTGTGACCTTGGGAACCTTTAAGTAAACCAGCACGAGCATTCCACAGATCTAAAAGAAATGTAGTTGCAGTGCTATTTCCAAGCCATTGGCAGGAGTTTGTGACCTTTTGAATTTTATATAGCTGCTGGGAGATAAACTGTTACCATGTTTCTATTTTACATGATTTCTGTGCAGCCAGAGGAGTAGCCCAGGCTGTCAAACAGCTTTGTTCACTCCACACTACACCAAGAGGGTAAAAGTAACATCCTGGACTTTCCAGGAAAAAGCTGTAGAGATTATATTAAAAGATGTTGGGTTGAAGCAGATAGATTGTCTTGGTTTCTTCATTTGAAGTGGTGCTTATATGAAATAAGAAAAATAATATTTAATGTATTATAAGATCTACCCCAAGTGTAAAAATAACTCCTACATCCTCTCAAAGTTTATATGACTTTGAAATTCTGACATGGGAGGAATGAATGCTAAATTTTAAATTCCTCTCATCTTTTCAACTGCTGCACTATTATTGTGGATCACTTTACTAGTACTGTACTGGTAATGCTTTTTTAAGAGAGTGTTTATTATTACAGTTTATGAGGGACAAACATGGTGACAAACTCTGATGTGACTTGAGATTTCTATATGGCCATTCAGAAGACATTGGATTCAGTATACAGCTTCAAGGTAAAAGAGATTGGTTATGCAAACAGATCAAAATGAGACTCCCTGCAAATCTGCACATAAATAAAGCACAGTGATACTAGTGTTTTAAAGTCAAAAAGGGATAGAAATATATTTTTTGACACCACGTGCCAAATCCAGATTTTGGGTTTGGGCAAAGCCAAATTTATAAACACCAAATTAAGGCTCCGAAGTATCCCATTGTGTCATGCCTGTAATCAGATTTCGGGGGGAACATTTGTTTCAGGTTGCATCTGTAACTCATGCAGCTGCTACTTTAGAAAGGCCTCCATAAAACACAGCTACTTTCCAGCCTAGATACACGGATCTATGTATCAGCTTGTAATAGTCAAATCTGTATGCCAGCAAGACTTCTAAGACTGCACACCGTAGCTAATTTCCACAGTAGATTTTGGGAAGCATAATAAAAATACGTTCTATATCAGAAGATGTGAATGGACAAGAACACAACAAGAGACTTATCTCTGCCACTGCAATGCAGAGAAAGTATATCTATGTAATTGAAATTATCTAACTATAATCTAATGGGGATGTTTGTTTATCAGGATTAATTATAAAACACAAATGCTGTTTATGGTTACAAGTACACAATTAAGGACAATATAGTATAAAATTCAAATAACATATGGCATTTGCAGAACCAGCAGTGCCACCAGAAAAAAACAAACTAGTTGTCATATTTTATTAATCTTATGATAAATTATTGCTGCATTATAATTAAATGAGCAAGACAGTCAGCCAACATCATTATCAAAGCTCCTGTTTTCTTTGAATCTCTTGAAACTTGAAAATCCAATTTAGGAATATTACATTGTTTTATTGAATGTGAATTACTGTAGGGATAGTGGGCTTGAGTTATTCTCTAGTAATATTATTCCAATATAGCAATGATTTATGGTAGGTATTAGTTTTGTCATGTTTCATATTGTATCTATTTATTTGTAGTTCTTGGCAAGAATAACCAGCCCAATATTCCTTAGGTAATGAGCTATTAAGTTCAACATGTGAACTTACAGTGCCCTTTGAAATATAGCATTCACATTTAGCTCTCATTCATGTCAGAGGTTAATAATTTCACAATTTAATAACTTCTATCTAACAAAGGTAATCAATATTATTTTATTTCATATGTTGGAATGAACATAAATTTTCCTTGGTAACATGTATCAGTAGCATTTGAAATCTGAAAAAAAATATTCTTTTCAGTATCCAAGATTTTTTTAAGAATAAAATACCACTGGAAAGGAAATGAAAAGCTTATACATTGTGAAAAGATAACTTTAATTATATTCATTACAGAAATAAAACCTGGAGACACAATCCAACAGCAGATGAAGCATCTTTGATTTATTTTGTGCTGCAGTGCTGACCACTCTTTGGATAAATAATCAATAAAAGAACATTTAATCCTATATTACTGATTCTTCTCAGCAACAACAAAATTCAAGAACCTTAAATCTGTCAGGGTCACGTACATACATTGTAAGTGCTCATCTTGCATTTAAGGGCACCTGATAAAAGATATTTTACCCCAGAATATCTTTGGTACTACTATGTAGACACAACTAAATAAACTATCAGCCTATTTCGATTTCAGAACCCAACAACAGGTCAAGTAGACACGTCAATTACTTCACTAAGAAAAAATTTGACTTAAAATGGGTTAACTGGTTCAAATAGAAAAATAATTGTTGCAAGAACAATTTTTTAGTATGTTCTCGGAGATCTGGATGTAAATAAAAAGACTAATTATAGGTGAAATACTGAACATTACATCCAATAAGAAATGAGGCAGAATTTTAAGCTTTGAGGACTGTTCTACATGTTTTTCTTGTTCTCAGTTATCATAAAAATACGGGACAATTATATTTTATAAGCCTCTCAATTCAAAAGCTTATTAAATGGTAAGTATTTGCAAATTACTTAATTTTGTGTACCTAAATCTATTCAATTGACATAAGGGGTCAGTTCTCACAGTAGAATCCTTTCTGGGAACGGCTCTGCAAAGGATTTATCTGAAATCAAAAGGATTGTGAGAGAAGCTATGGCACATGCATAAATAAGCAAGAACAAAACACCTCACAAATAGAATCCCATCAATTTTTAGCAAAACCACATGATATTTTATCTAAAATTGCATTGATATATGGATTGCAAAGTAAACCTGTCTAATTAAATACATTTTCATAGACAGGCAGAAAACTACATCTTTATAACTCTTATACCAAGCAAATTAAAATGCTATGAAGGACAGAATTAATTGATAAGTGGATAGATAAGATCATTCAGTAGATTACACATGCTTTTCTCTTTTTATCAAGACAAAGAAATATTTTAAATCTCTCTTTTCAAATTTCATCTTTATTCCACAGTAATCTATTGACTGAAGGACAAGGCATATGACAAACAAACAAACAAACAAACAAACCCAAACAAAACCAAACCCACCAGAAAAAAAAGTATGTTTAAAACTGAACCTACATTTACTATATCCTAATAAGCTTCTGTTGAAAGGGAAACAAAACTCTTCTTGCTGTGCACTGTATCTTCAGAAGAAGGACTGTTAATCACGCATGGAAAAAACAGCCTCCCTAGGGACTGGTATTGTCTGAAGAGTAATGGCACTGAACAGATACTTCTCACTACTGGCAAACTATTGGCTCATCACTCAGCACTCTAGTCAGCCTCAAATACATCAATTCGTTTAGGAAGTTCATAGTCCACCAAAAATGACTGGGATTTCAGTCTACAATGAACATATCTGAAAAATAGACTTAAAAATTAGAAATCACAATATTATGCTGCAGTGCCTCACTTCCTTTCCAGATTAAATTCAAATTAATTTCACAAAACACTTACACTGTTTCTTTCTATTAATGGAGTATGTTAATCATACTGGAAACATGCTTGTTATAGCAATATTTTGTAAATAATATTTTTTACTGTTTCCAAATGAGCAATTCATAAGCAAAGTATATCAAGAGTAATTACATGAAACAATTTTGGAGCTACAAGAGAAGAGATTTTGTTTTTAACATAATTGAACTAGTTTTTGTCATGAAATTAGATTGACATATTTTGGAATACACAGCTATAATTACTCCTGCAAAAGTAATCAAACAAACAAAAATCAAACCAAACAATCAAGCAAAAATAATTTCTTATCTTAATTCCTTATATTCCTTAGAAGTGATCTGGTGAAGAAAAGAGACCTAACTAATATGACTTATCTAGATGGGAGCAAGAAAAGAGATTTGAGCTCTTAGAGAACTCAGAAGGCAGTCCTGAGTTTTCTGGACTATACAGCTCTCGATAAATTATATTTGAGGATCATAATGAGGGATGTTTTTATGACAGAAAAATATATATATTTTTATTATATGTTGTGTTATTAATTCAAATTTCTATACAAGCAGAGTAAATAATTGGGCAGCTCATACAAGAATTTAAAAAAACATAATTCAGTACTTTTTTATGATTCTGAGTTATCTTATTAAATGCCAGGCTAATACTTTGCAAACCATAATCCTCTGTTTTCAATGAAAATGGAATCCTGAAAAATATTTCCAAAACCTTCTACATAGATTTTTTTTTAATGTAAATTAAACCACACACTTCAAATTAAATTAAAATAGAAAGGTTCTATAAATTTTTATCAGTGAAGACATACATAACTCTAACAGAAGATATATGTTTCATTAAAAGGTTTCTTCTGTCACATCTTCCGACATCTTCATTTCTTCCAGTTTCTTCTATCATATTGCCAGAATACTATTCCCAAAAAGTACACGAGGATCAAAAACCCCCTCAGAACAACAGAAGGAACATAGCAATTGCCAAATCAAGTGCAGGGGGAGGGTTTATTTGCTTTTTTGTTTGGTTTTTTTTTGTATTTAATTTCCCTTCTTAACCATTTTTCATCTCATCAGATACATGGCCATTTCTGTAGCATCACTTTTCAGTCATAGAGGACTTTTACTTCTCAATTTCACTTTCCCAAAACTATTCCATACATGATACTCTGCAGGGCACATTACCAAGTTAGACTTCTATCCACATAGGTAGCTTTCTATCAAGGAGGAATAACATGACATGAAAGTCTGACAAGGTTAGTCTGTGCTTCAATAATTTCTGTTGGACACTAACTTCATTGAATTTGAGTTTTTGACCAGTTATTCCTTCTAGCATCTATATAAATCCAAATAAAGAGGTTTTTAAGTTACAAGTAAAGAAGTACTGACAAGAGAACTCAGTGGCTGTGGTGCCATCCAACTTCCAAGTGCATCTGAGACTCAGACATCATATTTCTATCTGTCCATATAATACACTTGTTTAAGAACTAACATATGATTTATGTTTTGTAAACATGAACACAATGCACAGGCAAATCAGAGACTTCTGCAAGGTTTGAATACATCTTGAATACACACTTCTACAGAGTTTGAATACAGGGTTTTGAACAGCAAAAATTGCCTAAAACAGTGAGTGAAAAAATTCCTAACAAACAGGCACTAGTAAATGAAACATGTCAAATATATTTTAAAAAAAAATCATCAGTAGAAGAAGTGTCTTTAGATATCCTTCACAGCTGTAATTTGAAGGAGAGGAGGAGGACACAGTCGCTGTGTTATATCTGTCATGTCATTTTAAATGCAAGGCAGCTTGCGATGCCAAATCTTACCATTGACTACAACACAAAGCACAGATTTCTTTCAAAACCACATGTGATATCTGAGCACAATAGATTTTTAGTGTGTGCAGTCTGGAGCTCATTTGCAACTTGCATGACCTTACACTTACTGTATCCTAGGTTCTTACCAATTTCTGTCTTCTGGCCACAGAACTATAATTTAAAATCAGCCTTAGAACCTAAACTACATTTGAAAAAGGACCTGAAGACAGTACAGGGGAATTAGAGATTACAGACATTGGATTTGCTCTCTTTGTTAGCAGCAAACCCAAAAACACTTTAATTGTGAGAAACCTTTAGAGAAAGGCCAAGTTCCAGACAATATTTTATAGAAAACCAGATCCTCTGATGGGCTATTTCCACACTTGGAAAATAAACAAATATCTTTCGGAGTTTAGTGTACAAAATTATAGTAACTAATAGGTATATTTCAGATACATTTTCTTCCATAAATAAATAATATAATGCAATACATAGCTAAAATAAAGATAATAATTTTAAGTTTTCAATGTAAAACTCCAGCAACTGGTGGTAATTTTCTTTATAGCTAAAATGAAGAGCACTGAAGGAATAATCAATACCTCTGAAAGCAGAATTGACTTTGAGTGCATTTTTTAATTAACTTCTTAAATCACAGTTTGCTCTTAATAACATTTTAACATAATGAAATATTTTATTGTGTTTGCAGTGTTCACAAATGTAGACTATTTTTTAAATTAGCTAAAATCTTTCATTCTCATACTTGATGACAAGTCTTCATACAGAAAACATAAATACAATAGACTGTGAAATTCACAGCCACAGCTTTGTACATAACTTTTTTCCTTGTTCAAACTTGGTAAGGATCATTTAAATGAAACCTAAAAGTCTAGAAGACACTTTTTTTAATAAGAAATGTTTTTACAGTATGGATGATGTCAGTGAGAGGATGACGTTAAAGTTGATAAAGAAACAAGCAACAAGTAAAATATGATGTATAATGATGATGCATAAATATGATAATAGCATAAAAGTAAAATTTTATGGAAGGCTAGAGTGTTTGAGAAAAAGAATCAAAGCCAGACAGTTCTAATAGTTACCTGATATCTCTCAATGCCAAGTACTATTAGTTTTGCTACTGGAAAAATTAACTGACAACAGGTTTGTTAGGAAGAGGGGCACAAAAGGGATGGACACTTATCTCTATCTGTGCTATAACAATTTGTGCTTCTTTCAGTGGCATTTTAGTCCCCTTAGTTGCCTGTGCTAATAGTATAACAAAAAGTCTGTACTTCAGTGTCCACAGACCTGAATATTGGCTTTAAACAGCAATGAACTTGCATAAAGGGTGGAATCTTGTTAGGGCTGCAAAGCCATGACTATGCTGCTGGCTGTAACCGTGTCCTGAGATAAAGGTGACTGAGCTGGACATGGCACAGCATGGGAAATGGCTGGATGTGACAGATAAGACAGTATGAGAAGCTGAAATAAATTACAGAGAGCACCATGAGGCATGGTGTGGGGTGCAGAGATCATTAAGGAAGGATTTCCAAGAAATGGCCAAACTTCACAGTTAATTGGAGGGATAACTTGGGACCTTCAGGATGGCAGTTTCTCACAGGCAAGCAGTGACAAGGTAACCACATCAGCAATGACCCACACTGAGGCTGAGGTTACATAAGGAATGGTCACAGAAATAAACAGTTGGGATAAGGATGTAGCAAAACAGGGATCTATAGGGAAGAAGTAATTAAGGTCAGTTAGGAGAAGTTTGGGGCATAGAATGGGAGGTGGCAAAAGAGAGTCAAGATAAAGGAAAAGCAGTAATAAGGCATGTTAATGTTGAAATTGGTGCTGCCTGGGTGTACCTTCTGGGAAGTCCTGCACTTGATCACTGTAGCCTAAATCAGGACTATAGACAAAACCTGTTCCTCTGAGTGTAAGACAGGAGTCAGTCCTGAAGGAAAGACACCTTAGAGGAGCACACCTGGAAATCCAAATCAAGTGCCTCCACATGAAATCTTTCTTGCTCATGACAGCATCCACATCTTCTCATCACTTCTAACAAGAACAGAATTTTGACACAAACATTTCCACACAATTCATGCAATTCATATTTTGGATCTTTCAGCTGCAGATGTAATTTGAAATAAGAAAAATGGATCCACTGGAAATATGATGTCAACATTTATTAATTTGGAGAGGTCAACAAAATATTTTTCTTTTTTTTTTTTTTCTTTTTCTAATAGCTGTTTGTTTTTTTTTAAATTAATGGTTTAGGATTTGTTCAAGCACAATTAACAACTTTTAATTTCAATAGCACCAGAATGCTGCTTTTCTTGATTTACAAAGAGATGGAGATGGGAAAAAAACCCAAAAGGCTGTGCACACACACGGGCTAGATGAAATTACTAAGAAAATGTTGCCTGAGATCTGAGACACTTGGTTTACTGTACCTGATTACAGTATCTTTAATTTATTGTGATTAAATGGCACCTAGTCCCTTTAATATTTGGCAATGCATGCATACACATAGGGAACATTGCTGGACTGCAACTCTTAAATGGTGTCAGCTGGAAAGCTATAAAACTTAAGTACATGAAACATACACTAGGGAGAAGAAAGAAAATTATTTTCAGAAGTTTTTGTTGAATTCCTTATTCAGTTCAGCTTTTTCATGGATCCTTTACAGAGATCAAATGGAGAACTTTAAATATTAATTGGCTAATTTCAAGAAAATACAGAATAAACTGCAAAAAATATAATTTACTGAGCTGAGAATCAAGTGCTACATGTTATAGAATCCATTGCTTCAAGAAGACTAAATATGTATTACCTTTATTATAAAGTAATTTCAACAGAACCTAATTGTGCAGTCCTTCTGCCCATCTATCTCTAAATCTTATACTTTCTGTGCAAAATTATTTTTTCATAATTCTTATTAAACTAAAATATTTTCACCTAATTTATCTTAGACTTATACCTCTTGCTCCATATAAGGAGCAACACGTGATGAACTCTGAGCAGGAAAAATATAAACTTTCAGAAGGACGCAGCAGATGTCTACCCCAGTAATGATAATTTATTTTCTTGATTAGAAGCAATTAAGTATGGAGCTAGAGAAATTAAAGCTCCCATCTCACCTTCTATAGATTTATCCTTCATTTGTAACGTCATGAATTCCAGTAATAAGATTTTTGTTCTATAGAACTTCAGTGTATTCAATAAAAAAACAAGCTTATCAAACCATGAAGTATTTCAAATTTCATACAGTACAGGCCCAATGAAAAAAGAGTTACTATGTGACCAAATTATAGGATGCTATTTAATTATTTTAAGAGATGAAGAAGGAAGACTTTATATGCAGGCAGATTTAAGAAAAGAAAACCCTGTATAATCTGGAATGGTTTCAGTTTTAAATATGTAGGCAAAGCCCTCAGTTAGCTGTCCATTATTAGTTTCTTTTTCCAAGTCAGCATGAGTCATCTTCATTAAAATTGTCATATTTCAGAAACTCTGACATTCAGAGACAGTTTTCAAATGTATCTTTGAAATACTCCCTTCTGTTGTCAAGATGCCATGGAATTTGCAGCCTCAACAAAACTCTACAGTCAACTGATGGAGACATGGACGAATGCAGGAATGGTGGCAGTGACTTCAGAACTCAGAAGCAAGCAATGTTTCACAAATTAATTCTTCTCCTTGCAGAAGTGCCTTGTGCAACACTAGCTTGCATTCCTGTAAAGAAAAAAAAAATATGGGAAAAGCCAGAAATCAATCAAAAAAGATATGGACTTAAATGTAAATAATGACTTTTCATTTATTTCAGCATATGCCACCAAATTTTGTGTTTTGCATTGTATTTTAACTAAAAGAAATATCCTAGACAGTTTATAACCCAGTTAAAAAAAATAAAAATAAAAAAATTGCACCATAAAGTCTACTGTAATTTGGTCAAAAAATTATGATGGGGCTTTCAGCTCTGAAACTCTTTCATGAAGATGCCTAAATCATACTCATATAGGGCTACCTCAAATCCTGTTGACAACACTTTCAGTTAAATCCTTTTCTTAGCTGTTTTTTTAATATTTCTATTGTCTTTAGGTTTCCTGGTCATCAGGATTCTTCATATTTTCAACCATAGGATACCTTTATATATACTGTAGATGGAACTAAGATGGTAACTTACCTTAAAACTTGCTGGATCTGCACACCTAATGCAGCTGCAGTACTAAGGTTTATAAAATTTCTGACTAAGGTTTATAAAATTTCTGTCTTCACTGCTTTGTTTATCAATTGTATTGAGATGGAAAACATGAGGCAAATACAACATATTATTACTTCCCATACAATTTAGGTTAATAAAA